>ALYI01003982.1:0-17682 GCA_001969225.1 Ceriporiopsis andreanae CBS 279.92 | reverse complement strand
ATGAGATGGTGCAACACTGTATAGCGGAGATAATGGTTATGGTCGTCGATCGCACCCCACGGCGCGGGGTGCCTGCCCCGCAATGGAAAAAAAATGGTGTCCAGCTAGGCTCCCCTCCGCAGTGGCCCTGAGGCTTCTCAAGCGCATATGCTACGATGGCTTCGTGCTGCTATCGCAACTGCTGTTGCATTTGTGATACTCTCTGAGATATAAGTAGTACACCACGACATCGGGGGCGCGCGCAGAATCGGCGCAGCACAATGGAGGCGTGAAGGACACGTCAGGCGTCGGAGCTTCCACAATGTCCAAAGGGCCTCAGATGGTGACGCTATATTTCTCGCCGACTAGCAACGCCCGTACTGGAATCAAAATCTTGCCGACAGACCGATGCGGGCAACGACGACCGAGGAAAGGTGAGGGGTCTGATATCCCGTCCATGGGCGGTGAGGCGGGGGTGTGCTGAAGACGCGTGGCGCGTCGAATGCCTCGTATTAAGTCCGAGGGGATATTACGTGGATCAAACCATTCTCAGGGCGTACGGTGGCGAGGTCGATTGAAGACCAGCAGCGGGTGTAGAAAGAGTACTATTAATATACGACGCGCAAATCACAAGTCCGAGCAAGCGTCCAATCACATCAGAGCAACCACGTGAAATCCCATCGTGTGTCGACGTCGACTTTTACAGGCGCCTCTCAAAGCTTCTACGTTTGCCACCGCTGTAGCAACAGCGAACGACTTGACATTAAAGAATACCGACAGTTCATCTGTTTTCCGCCGTTGCCCTATCTCCGTTTTAAATGTCATCACTAGTGCTATGCCAGTGATAGGCGGCCAGTCACACGTTTTTCTTCCTCTCAATGAGCTGGACAGATGCGCGGGTTGCAACCAACAACCCGAGAAAATGAGTCTTTGCTCTGCTTGCGGCGAGGTGCGCTTTACGCCCCGTATCGAGCCACTTTTGATTTCAGCACTCACAGAGCTTTCTCCAGCGTATATATTGTTCCGCGGAATGCCAGAAGAAAGATTGGTCACAACACAGAATAGATTGTGGTACGTTATCGTGATATATCCAAGATCAGTCTGTAGGCTCATATGAGTATCTTCGGCAGGTCGGACGGATCGCATTGACCTCGATCTTTTCCACCCGTTTCTCGCAACGCTCGCGGTATTATGCCACGGAGACGCAGAACTGCCAGTGCATTTCGCACTCCAGCATCCCATCCTTAACAGCCCTAGTCGTGCACAAGTGACTGAATTTCCTGACGGGTACAAGGCAAGATGCGTGGTCGTTGACGACCGCACCGAGCCGCGCACGCCCAATGCAGAAACATGGGAGCAGTGGTTCCCGGCTGCGGAGACACCCGATATACGTCGCAGACTCTTCGCTCGCATCATGCAGGAAGGCTATGGGCTCCCCGTCGCGGTCGCCGTAGCCTTTGCGCTGCTCGCCGGGATGTACACCACGACCTCCGGCGCAAAATCCGTCCAGCGTCGCGTGCGGCTCGGGTACAAGTCGTCGCCCCTCGCGGACTTCGGCGTCGCTCGGGGCAAAGCGCTGGTCTTCCCACAAGACCGCCTCGCGTACGTGCACGCGAGCGACGGGAGCGTCACGCCCGGCCAGGACCCTGACGAGCACTACTGGCTCTGGTTCCGCACGCTGCGCGGCGAGGAGCTCGAGCTGGACTTCTCTTTATATGCGCTGAACATTGGCTCAATCCGCGACACGAATGACTATCTGCCCGCGGGCAAGCGTTCCATCGGCTGGGCACCGTCGTGGTACAGGGACCGCTTCATGCGACCAGGGCCGCCGCTGCACAAGACTAGCAAGCGGTTCTCTGTGTTGAGAGACAGCGGGCTGCAGGCTGCCGTGGTGGCCATGTCCGAGGGCAACGCAGACGTGCTACGTGGTCTTATCACGACCTTCATGGAAAGCGTTGGGTGGAAGAAACCACCGCAAATCGAAAACCGCTTCGGGTTTTTGTGGGCTCTGGACAGCTGCAGGAGAATGCAAGAGTGTCTACGCACACGGGCGTGGAAAAAGTACCCAGAGAAGCCGGAGCGATTCTACGATGCCGAAGATGGTGAGCTCGCTGACGGCTCCCACTCGCCTGAGGAGCTTCTAGACGGACTTGCGGCCAGTAACACGCCTGCGGGCAGGAGGTACGCGAAATACCGGGCAAGTCTCCTTCGCAAGTCGCAGTAGTTCGCTATATTGTTTGACTTTGATCGTCGCTGTGGATCTCATTAATGTATCAGTGCTAGACACCGTCCGTACCGCCTGCGGCACGTCGGCCCTCTAGGGGATACTCAGAAATTCCTCATTGAAGACCTGTGCGCCGCCAAACGTGTTGGGTGAAACAGCTCGTAGGCGATCTCAACCCTCGTTGATACAACTAAGAGATTTGAGAGACCTCGGTAACATCATCAGCATTCAAAACATTATCAACACTCAGCATGCACGACAAGCCTCGCCCGTCATGCACGGTAAAAGCGCGACATGTGACCTAAAATGGACAATAATTCATGGATTGAGTCTATCTTGTCGCGCGAAGACCGTAGTTATACCCGTCGACATACATATGCTGAACGTGAATGTTGACGGTCGAGGCGGTATGGAATAATACTGTAACAATTTTTGTCATCGATTATCTGCGCTGATTACATACTGTACCATGGGCCATGCCGCGACGTGAAGGTTGAAGCTTGAAGTGTGATGTCGAATGGTGTGGGCCGATCGTAAACATGCTACCTGTGGGCGCGACCAATCGTCCTACATGTCTCACAAATGTTATGGGACAGAACTGGCGAACGTGTGCTTGTCACGCATTTAGCTACGTCGTTGGGCACTCGGCGAGTCGGATCCGTGCCGCCCGCGGTGTATCTGAGCTTGTACTACGGACCCTGTGATATAGGTCGGTGCAGCACGACGGTGCAGTCTCACAGCACGAAGGTCCGACATCAGATTCACTTCTGGTATGCTATGCGCGCACCGCGCCGCATGATGACCACGAGCGTAGGGCGGAACTTGAAGTGGACGCGCGACGCATCAGACTGAGAATTGAATCTGACGGCACTGCCAGTGCGTGAGTTCGAAGGCGGTCTGATGCTGGTAACAATGGGGTCTGATACTCGTGAGTTTGACACCCGGCTTTGGCGTTGGAAAACGATAGATACGAGTATACTGAGGAAGTTTGAGCTTTCGGACGCACCGTTGGCAATGGTGTACAACGGCAAGCGCTCAAGTCACGTCGGATCGACGATGTCGGTCCGAGTTCAATGCTGCGCCTGCTGCCTGTCTGCTGCCTGACCTAGAAGACGCGTGACGTCGGAAGGTACTGGAAGGTCTGCTATCTCACATTTTAACGATTTCCACCAGTTAAGTGTGTTGTCTATCGCATCTGTATATCCTTCTATATTGGGCATCCTCAATGCATACAACATTCACAGCGCAAACGTATCGTATGTGGCATGGTGAGTCGGTGTCCGCGTGGTCTTTCCATTCGAGATTCATGTACGCTCATCTCGGAGCCGGCCAGGCCCCTGGTGCTAGAGGGTCTTGTCAAACCACGCGCCCGCCTGCTCCAGCGCGTCCTTGAACGCGTCGTACACTCCAGGGATCTCCATGTTCGGGCGGGCTGCGAACCCGTGTACGGTGCCTAACGCGGAGCAGAGACGTAGTAAGAACTGCAGATCCTCAACGCTCAGCCCAGAGGAAGATCACGCACCCTCGTAGTCCTTGAACTCGTACTCGACGAAGTTGTCTTTGTCCTTACGAGACGCGAAGTGCGCTTCGGCTTCCTGCCGCAACGGAGGGGTGAACGATGTGTCGGCTTCACACCGGGTCAGCCTCGCGCTATACAAATTGGGCAGAAAGAGAGGAGCAGCTGACATTCTGCACAGGCCCAGGAAACCGGGATGTTGATCTTGCGGATGACGTCCATCGATTTGTGCGTTGGGTGGCAGACTACGATTGAGTCGAGGCTGCCCGCAGAGCCGAGACGGATAGCGAGTGCACCGCCGAAGCAGTAGCTGTGCAAGAAACCGATCAATTTATGAGCATATCGTCGGGAATCATGCATATAGCACTCACCCAACCGCACCCACGTGCTCATACATGTACTCTTTCCTTATCTTCTTGATGAACTACGAGACCTCAGTACGAAGACGTGCGCTAGATGAAGCAAGCGCACGTACGGCGGTTGCCCGGGCGTCGACCACAGAGTTTCTTGCGCGGTAGAGCGCGAACGCGCGCGAGATGCCAAGGAAGATGAGGCGCAGCTTGCGCATGAAGCCCATCACGTCGTCTGGCTTGCCCGTATCCGGCAAGATCGGCACCAGTTCGTCCGTCGTGAACGGCGGGCGGCCTATGTCCCCCATATCAGCCAACGCCCCGAGTCCCCTCGTCAGCAGATAATTCGCGAATCGCCACGCACCGTCAAACAAGTCCGGCACCCACACGTCGCAGCCCACGCGCTTCGACAGCTCGTCCGCGATGATCTTGCAGTTCACGAGCGGGAGCCCGAAGATGTCCGTGAACACGACGATCGCGCGCGACTTGCGCGAGCTCGGCGAGCCCGCGTGGAAGTACGCGCCAGAGACCATCTTGCCCTGCGGCTCGCCGGGGACGACGTAGCCCTGGGTGCAGTGCTCGCAGATCATGGTGGACGCAATTCGAGTCGTAGTCGTTAGAGAGTCGGAGCAGACGAGGGCGAGGACGAGAGCCGCACATGCCGCCGGGCGAGTAGAGTGTTATGTATGCTGCACGTCGCTTCGCATTGCATTGATTTGGGGGAGGGGATATGGAAGAACGACGGTCGTCCCGGCGCCGTGCACGTCAACGCGGCGGGCCTCGACGCAGACGTTGCTGCGTCGGGTAATGTGTCTGCCGCTATTAAATAACTGCCATCAGTACTGGGTGATGTTGGGTCGATCTCGAGCGGCCATCGACGGGAGAGGCAGTGAGCATACCTCAAACCGACGTGCCCAGCATTCTGATCCCAAACAAAGCAACGGCCCCTCTATATTGGACGTCGCGTGCTGTGGGAGAAAAGGCGGTAGCGAGGACCCAAAAGCCGACCAAGCATACGAGATCTGAGCATGCTAGTGGTGAGACGGTGGCTGCAAGTCAAAGACAGAACGACGCGACGCCGACTTTGACGTCGTCTAAAAAAGGCGAAAATTCAGCTTCTCGGCCCGGGAGCGCCGGCGCGTGTTTTCGTTCGATCCGGGCGGCAAACCTTACTTAAAGCTGGACACAGCACCACGAACCCACTCGGATACACGATCCATCATTTTGCTAGATATACTGCACGCTTTGACCATGCGACCGGGTTGCCTGCCTCATTCTTGGCCGATACGCCGTTCTCGCACGTGCGATAATTGCAACATAGCATGAGGAAGTGCAAGAGGACTCGAAAGTGATGAATGACGGCCGACACGTCCATCACTCGCAGTCGACTGCGTACTTACTCCAGTCTTTGGCACTGGCGTGCACAACATCGCACAGCGCACATCACACGCCAAGACCGCGCCTATCCTCCCACAACCGCCTCGGGCCCCGTCCTTCCTTCAACATTGATATGGACGGGAACTATTGATATGTATGAGAACGATTGATGTGGAGGAAAACGTTGGGGATCCAGCGCGCTCGGAGGTGCGTCACTCTCCCCCTCGTCCTCATTCATGATCGGACGACGCTAATACTCTTCGTGTCATGTTGCGCCGCTTGACAGCACACACGCAGCGCTCTATCAGCTCAGGCCTGCCGAATAGGGCGTTCTGCGCGCAGCCCGTCTGCCCGCTGCCAGGAACCTGCGCATGGGGAACACGGTAAGCACCCTCGAATCGCGGACAGAGCAGTTCGATTCCCAACATCTGTTCCGTGCAGGCCCACTGCGCACGCTACTATACACATGCCGACGCGAACTGCGACTATCATAATTATGCAGGAGGAAAAACACGACTCAAAACAGAAAACATGGAAATATTGACAAAATCAACTCGAAAGCAATAAACGCAGCGAAAACGAATACTGGTCCAGACATAAGACGTCGGGCGATGGCTACGGGGCGCGTAAGGTATCGTGAAATGATGGTGGTGGTATATCGCTGCTGGAGACGCAACGAGCGAGAGATCCGCGAGAGCAGGAAGAAACGAGGGTGAATGCGTGGGGGGCGTGTTGACGGTGGTTTTGGCGTGCGGACGTCGATTCTCGAGGAGGCTGCAGACTCTAACTCTGCCTCTTAACTCTAACTGGGAAACGCGCCCTAGCACCCGACGATGCTCCACCGCGGCATGCGCTCCTCCGACTTCTTCAGCACCAGCGCCCCTGCCATCCCCTGCCCCTGCTGAATATTAATCTCCAGCTCCTCCTCGTCGACGGCAGTCGGCGCCTCCGAAATCGGCCGCCGCTCCCGCTCGTCCACCGCCGTCAGCTCCGACACCGGCCGCGTCTGCTTGTCCGCACGCTCGGGCACCGCGAGCCCCTCCGGAGCGTCCGGCCGCGTCTTCTCGGTGCTTCCGCGCGTCTTCTCGGTGCTCCCGCGCGTCTTCTCGGTGCTCCCGCGCTGCTTCTCGGTGCTGCCTTCCCTCCCGCTCTCAGTCGCCGCCTCCGGGTCCTCCTGCCCCACGCCCTTCTCCAACCCAAACCTCGCATCAATAATCGCCCGCATCGGCACCTCCCTCATGATCAACACGCTCAACAGCCCCAGCCCGCCCACGCCCGCCATCACCTTCCACACCACACTCAAGCTCTCCGCGAACGCCGCCCTCACCTCGCTGCGCAGCGGCTCCTCCAGCCCGCCGACGAACGGGATCGCCGCGTACGCGATCTCGACGCCTGCCGGGAACTGCGTCACGAACGCGGCCGGGAGCTTCTGCTTGAGCTCGTTCTGGAGGACGGTCGACGCGATCGTGATCCCCCACGTCTGCGCGAAGGAGCGCGAGAACACGAAGCACGCGGTGGCGGACGCGGTGCGCTCGACGGGCAGGTCGCTCAGCACCGCGAAGATCGGCGAGGAGAACTGGCGAACGCAAAACAAGTCAGAATCCCTCGAGTTTATTTTTTGGTGGATGTGTGCGGGCAAACTCACCAGGATGCCTGTCCCTGCGGCTACGACGACCTGCAGGCCGACACACCGCGACACGCCGTCGCCCGCTTTCAGCAAGCTCAGGATGCCGAAGCCCGTGATGAGCAGGCACCAGCCCACCGTGATGGTCGGGCGGTACTTCCCGAGGAAGTGCACGCTCAGCCCGGACATGAGGGCGAACGGCGCGATGATGAGCGACGATGGGAGGCCCTTCACGGCTGAACCGAGTGGGCCTGAGCCGAGCGTGGCTTGGAAGTACACGGGGAGGTAATCTGCGTGGGCGGTCAGCACGTGTATGCAGTCGAGTCACGGCGAACGTACAGATGAGGGAGATCATGCAGATGCCGTGCGCCATAGTTGTGAGGTATCTGTCACGGCGTGAGTATCTCCTTCTTTCGACGTATTGTCAAGCGCGACTCACCCGCCAAGTGTTGTGCGGTTCGACAGGATCTCCCACGGCACTGCTGGCTCGGCCGGGACGTACTTCTCGTACACGATGAAGAGCGCAATGACGATGATACCGATTATGAGTGGCGCGAGGACTTGTCCGGATACCCACGGGAAGCGAATACCGCCGAATGTGAGGCCGACGATGGCGAGCGTAGAGCCCGCGATGATGATGAGGTTACCACTGATGATACCCAGGTCAGTCCTGAGTCGCTAAAATGCTGGCTAGCGACTTACAACCAGTCAACGCGCTTCAGTTTAGCGACGATGGAGCCCTCCGGCGTCCTCACTGTCAAGAACAGCCACACGAGTGTAAAGGCGACACCCGTGACCGGAAGGTTCAGGTCTATACAATGCGACGTCAATCACACGGCTTTCAACGTGCGCGCCCTCCACTTACAGAATAGCCATCGCCATGTGGCCTTCTCTGCGAGTGCGCCTCCCTGTCACGCGACGATCAGCATGAAGCGCATAACGCGTATTGAATGCCACTCACGATCGGCGGGCCAACGCCCGAGGCAAAGGCCCACGTCAGGCTGATCAGGCCTTGGTACAGACCGCGCTCGTTGAGGGGCACCAGGTCCGCGGTGAGCGTCATGGCGAGGAAGCTTATGGCGCCGCCTCCGATACCCTGCACGGCTGCCCAACGTAATATGTCAGAATCTCGTGCGCAAACATACGCACACGGCGCCACTCACTGCGGGCCCCGATGAGCCAGTTCATGTTCTGCGCGGAGCCCGCGAGCGCGCTGCCTATCGAGAAGAAGATGATGGCGCCCTGCAGGACGGGCTTGCGGCCAAAGATGTCCGCGAGCGCGCCCGAGAGCGGGAGGATCGCGGTGCTCGCGAGGGCGTACGCGGAGCCGACCCAGGTGAACTTGTCGCCGCCGTCGAGGTCGGCGGTGATGGTGGGGAGCACGGTGGAGACGGCGGTGAGGTCGAGCGCGCTGAGGAAGATGGAGGCGACGATGGACATGTACGCGAGCCAGAAGGCGGAGCCCTTGCCCTTGCGCTTCTCCCTGTGCAGCTGCGCGTGCGCGACATCGACGTCGGAGAGGTTGGGAAAGGCCGTCGCGGGTGTTTGTTTTTCGGACATGGTCGCTGTGGGGGACGGGGAGGACAGCGGGGAGTGCGGAGGGCTGGACGGGAAGTTATATACTTGGTTCGACGCGCCGTCAACGCAGCCCACATATTCGGACCCTCGTCGACTGCTCCCCATTGGGGCAACAGAAAGACCATTCCGGGACGATCGGAGTGGCCGTAGAAGGCAATGAGCGCGCGTGGTGTCGGTGGTACGTGAGCAGCTCTGACCCAACCCTGGCGCCTAGGGAGAGCGTATCCCCAACTCGGGCAACCGCATCTGGCGACGCTACTCACTCGGGGTTACCATCCAGATGCCCTATCCTCGCCAGTTGCAAGGCGTCATGCGTCTGCTACATACGACTGTGGCGACGACAAACGTCGCCGAACATACCCAAGTCATCCAGCGCTGTCACTCGCTCGTATAGACGTGTCAGCGGCGAAGATCCTCACACCCCGCATCTGCAAAGCCTATCGCCGCATTCGCAGCCGTCGCTGCACAGCCGACGTCGCGGACATCACCAGTATCATAAAGTGCCTGCGCCACCACAGCCCGCACCTGCTCGCACTGACAAACTCTGATAGCGAGCTCGCCGGCGCACCTGCGGCAAGTGGCGCAACTCACCTGGCACCAGGTCCTGTTGGAAGGTTCCGAACTACCAAAGGACGCCCGTAGATCCAAGTATCTGGGCATCTGCTGTGCGTATCTGTATCTTATCATTCCACGTCAAACCGGGCCCCGTCTGTCGCCCACCGCGCGGTGCCGTCGTGGTTACGCACAGGAGGCTCGTTTCGCTGGGGTCCGAGGAAAGCGTCCTGGGGCGACCGCGGTCGCGACCACGTATCGGGCTATGCACGCCGGCATGCCGAGGCAGGTTGGGTACGGGTGCCTTATCGGGCGCGGCTGCGATATCGCGCAATGCGTCCTCCACACGCTGCCCCAGATCCACGGGTCGTCTTCTTCGTGCGACTCTGCGATCTGACCCTTGGATGAGATGGCCAGATGGCCGAGCCCGTGCCGGCATGGCGGCATCGGCAGGACGACACAGGTAGACCGAGGCTTCAACAGGTAGAACAGCACTCCGACAGGTTGAACGGTAGTTATACAAGGCAGAACGATGCTTCAACAAGGCAGAACGATAGTTCAACATGTTGGACACTACTTCAACAGGCAAGTTGAACAGCACTTCCACAAGCAAGCAACTCTAACGAGATGGAACGGCACGTCACCTGAATCGTAGCTGATAGGAGTGCGATCGAAGACGGGATGCCCTTGGCCTTCGTCGGTGCTCGTCGACGCTTCGAACACACGTGCCACGGTTGGTTCGCGTGTGTGTGGCGCAGCGGTCCCGCGTTTGGATCGTACACATCCACCGATATTCGTGAAAGCAGTGCCAATAATAGATTGATTCGGCATGACCGCTAGGCCTGGCGGAGGAACTTCTGCAGTGAGAGTCGGGAAGCTGGAGGAACATGTACAGTGAAGGAGAGGAGTGAGGAAGAAGGACGAGCACCGTGACCTCGTCGTGATAAGTTCACGAGGACATCACATCATAATGCCTCATCTTGGTTGCACTGCGAATGTTAGCACAGTACAGTAATTACTCCCAGCATGCCCTTGAAGTACCGTCAGCAAGCGCGGACCGACAAAATCAATTCTGATAGCCTCCCAAGGACCGTTCGCAGTGCGACCCGACCATCACTGTTCTTTGTAGTTTCACGCTCCTTGTGAGTGGCGGCGACACGACGACACGACATAACATATCTCGGCCAATTGTGAACGGAACTCCCTACGTTTTGGGTACGAAAAGCGCCTATAATCGCGTGAATTCAGTACTATTCGCGAGCTTGCAGACGGCGACTCGATGGTTGAAAGCGCGCATACTGCTCTCCTCTGCTCGTGAGCCGTAACTTGCTTACTATGTTTGTATGTAAGGATACCAGTAGCATGTCTCTGAATCCTCCGGTCCACGAAACGTGTCTGGAGTGCCTTTGTATGTCATTTAGTAACTTCTTGAACCAACTCCTGAGAACATTAATGGTGCGTGGCTGCCACTTCTGTATACTGTTGGTTGTGCCTTAAAATGCGTATCGCAATGGTCACACGATGTTGGGCATAATACAGACACGATTGGGCCGCTATGCGCGGTATGAAAGTCCAATTATTGGCGCAACAACACGTAAATCACGAATATCGAAGACCGATGGCGGCGAAAAGCGACATGGATCAAATAGCAGGATTTAATATATATAGTCATGTGTACCATTAAGTATTGGAATAATAGGATGCAAGGGACACGCTGCATAAAGTGCAGAATGCGAGATTCGCGAAAAAGTGGTCTCGTACCGTCTGGGTACGAGACCACGAAAAAGCGCGAAGCGTCGGGAACACTAAATCGGGAAGTCGGCGGAACCTCGACTTCAATGTTTCACACGCGTATCCTGCGGTCTTGAATCAGTATGGAAGCCCGAATCAGATAAACACTCTCCCATCAGTGAGCGCGACAGAGCAGTAATGTATCATGAATATATGGACTACGGGGAGCATTTCGCCGGATCCGCCGAATTGCCGAAACTGCTTAAGCAGGATCTCGACGCGCCTGCTTAAGCAGCATTTGACGTGTGTTGCTTGAGCAGCTATTCACGCATGTTGCTTGAGCAGCTTCGCGACCTGCTGCTTATGCAAGAATTACCGTGTGTTGCTTAAGCAGCTCCCTCTTCAAGTTTTCGCTGCTTAAGCTAGTTCTCGCAGATATTGCCTAAGCAACGTCCTTGAAATATTGCTCATGCAGTTTCGCGAAATTTTGCTTGTGCAATCTCGACGCGCCTGCTTAAGCAGCATTTGATGTGTGTTGCTTGATCATTGAGTATCTGAGGCAGGGCGATCGGGGCGCGCGATGGCGGCCAAACAGAGCCAAACAGTTGTGGCAACCGGCGGTAAGCTCAAACCTTTCAACTTCGCATCTATATCTGAACTTGCTTCTGGGCTTTGTCGGTTTACGGCGTGAATTTTATCGTGGGGTACACTCACGCAATGCAGTTCACAGGTGCTCAGTTTTATTTCCAAGCATCCGCGCGCAGTTGGAGGTGATGCGCTTGTGAGGCTAAAACGGGTGATCACTTAGGGGCTTTCTACATTTCTGAACTCTGGTTCCACCATCATTCGGCGCTCAGCCATCTCTCTCTCTCTCTCTCCAGCTACATCACGACCGACCAGTCAAAGTGCCGCAGGTTCGTCCCCAAGCCCCGTGTAACGTAACCATGTGTTACTGACGCTACGCTGCTCTTTTGTGGCTACGTTCCCTCTAGATGGACGAGCAACACTCCCCCAAACGTCAGCGCGTCGATGACGAAGGACCAGAACGCACCTTCATCATAGACGCAGACATATGGATGGACAATCCCATCAATCCCAAAGACAAGGAGAGTCTCATCGTCGTGGCAGCGCAGGAGAGAGGGGCTGCTCCAGGGACCCTACGTCTCTTCCGGTGCTTCGGACTCGACCTTGCCCGGTACCAGGGCATCTTGCGCGACATGCTTGTGCTGGGAAAGGCCCAGGAAAAGTACGATAAAACACCTATGGTCACGTTGCCAGACTCGGCGCAAGACGTGAAGAGCCTGTTGATGGTCCTGACGGACGTGACGTGGGTTGCTCGCCTTCCAACTGGACTTTTCTATACTAATCGGTTGCGTGTTGCAGTGCCATGCCGTGGCTCAGAAACCGATCCGCGACAGCGTATATGCTAGGTGGGGTGCTGCGCCTCGCCACCAAATACCAGATGGACGACATCCGCGAGCTTATTTTGGAGCGTCTGCGCGCCGATTGGCCAGCCACGCTGGAAAAGTGGGACGCGAACGAGAAGCAAATGCGAGAGGTCACTGTAGATCCCGACATGCCAGACGGCGGCGACATAGGGACCAAGATTTATGCCGCATGCGGTGTTCAGAAAGAGCCAGGTGACTCCTGCGTTTCCTCTTGCATGTGAAATACTCAATGCTCGGCTGTAGCAACCGTGGTCACCCTTGCTACCGAGCTCGACATCCCAGACGTGTTGCCAGCAGCCGTATATGAGGTCAGCCGCCTCTCAGAAGTAGACCTCGAGGAGGAAGGGGCCCCCGTTGGCCTTGAGCCATACCCCGAGTTCTCAGTATCTGGACATCCAGCGCATGCCGCGCATGCACCTCGAGCGACTCCCCCTTGCCAAGTCGTGTCTCAGGCAAGCAGCGACTGGGCTCCTGTATGACCACCTCTCGAAGAAGATTTTCACACTGCGGTGCCTCCGCCAACGCGATTCTCTCCCATCCACGGCCTGTGTTGCGCCACTCAAAGGCTGGCTCGACGAACAGCTCGCCAAACCGTATATCCGCAATACTATACCAAAAGACTCTCTGGAGGTGTTGCGGTACGTCAGAGAGGAGCTTCTGGGCGACGGGACCCTCCGCAAGCAGACGTGTTCGCATTGTCGTTTCAGCGCGGTGGAGGCCATCGACAAAGCGCGTTCATACATCTGGTCCGGGATTCCGTACTGGTTTGGGTTGAAGGCGTACGATCAGGATTACAAGTGGATTCGCGAATTCGAGCTGTGATGCGACAACGCGTACCGTACTTCTAACTTGCAATGATCTACTACAGTTTCATTCAGCGTGTGAGCGTCGAATACAAGTAGGTAAACGGTATGTCACTGTACAATGGCGGAAGTGCAGCAGGTGCTTTTGAAGCATCGACGCAGCTACTAGTATATTCGCTGGGCCATGATCCTCTCCGCGGGGGATTTCGCGGGCAGGATAGAGGAAATTTGGTTTGTACCTTTTATGACACCGGTACGGAACACTAGCGGCAGAGGGTGTACACAGAATTGAGGTGCAAACAATCGGACGGGTTATACGCAAGATGAGTAGCACATCATATGCAGGATGGGTTATTGGCAGAACAGGTTACAAGTAAGCCGAAGCAAGACGCGGTCAGAAGCGAGGCAGGTCAGAAGCGAAACGGGTCAGAAGCGAGGCAGGTTACAAGCAAAACGACTCTGCAAGGTTTCTAGCGCTGACCATCCTGAACGCCTCTACTGAATCTCGTCGACGCTAACAAAGCGAGATATGAGATGAGCGATGCAATAGGTAATGCTCTCAGAAACCTGAACGTACCGGAAGCTGTGGCGGGCAGAGTCATTGATGACCCGCTGGACCGCGTTCCGGGTCCTAGAGGTATGGTTGTGGAACTGACGGTTGATCTGCTCCCACGGAACATCCTTCCGCACGCCGGCCGTCGCAGAGGTGCGGAAGCTGCCAGTGAGCGGCCTGTCGATCGCCATGCGCTCGTCCGCGTGGATGTACGACTCGAACGGCACGCGGAGGAGCTCGTACATGGCGTTGGGCGCGCACACGTTCCAGTAATCCTTCCACGCGTAGGCGATCCACCAGATCTCCTCGCGGAAGTGGTAGCGCCGCTGGTAGACGTACAGCGAGGTCTGCGGGGGGATCGTGTACTTGGTCGTCACCTCGTGCTCGCTCACTGTCTCGGTGCTGGAGAATGTCTTGGACGACGCCCCGAAGCCGATCGAGAGGCCGTTGTAGGCAGCGCCGATGTTCATCTCTTTATTGGTCTCGGAGCCGTTGACGACCCTGCGCCTGTCATCATGGTAGGTCAGTGAGCGAATTTCCGGCTGTACGATGCGAGACATGCCTGGTCAGGACGCGGACCGACTCCTCAACGGGAGAGCTGGTGAAGTTGTGACGACTAAAGACTTTGACCTAGGTAATGTCTACCAAGAAGCTCTCCACGATCGCGCGCAGAGACTCGTCACCTGGATAGTTGAAGATCTGGCGGGAGACTTGGTTGACCATGGTGTTACTGGTATCGAGGCGTAAGTACTGGAGCAGCGGGTCGATGGGGTTGTCGAGCGGACCGCCGCCCAAGACGGGTGCAACCAATCGGAATCTGGTGGCCACGGCGCGAGAGACCTCGGGGTCGGGCTCCTGGGTGTCCTCACTGTCAGGCTTGCGCTGAGACGGGACTTCGGTAGCGGGAACGATGTTACTCTACGTGAAGGGTCAGTGGTAGGTAAACGGCCAGAGAAATGAATGCGACGTGCCATGATGTCTGTCGTATAGGTCAAGCAAGTAGTTGTGTGGAACGGGCTGTATTCGAGCTGCTGGATACCTTGCAATGACTGTGTGTCTTATATACACTTTCGATACCTATCACTATTAGGCGCACATGCGGGGACCAGAGGTACTCGTGACCATCGAGTAATGCTGCTTGTTCGGAAGCAAAGCAGCTGCGACTGGCATATCATATTCTATCGTGAACGGAAATGAGTTCCGGATAGATCATATTTTGCTGTGAGTGAAAGTTGCCTCACCAAAGCAAAGTATCTGTGACTGATCAATCATATTCAGCTGTGAGGGGAAGCTGTTTCTACAAAAGCAAAGCAGGTGCGACTGACAGATCATTTTCCGCCGTGAGTAGGACTTGTTTCTTCAAAAGCAAAATAGCTGCGCCGGAGAAATCATATTCTGTTGCGAACAGAAGTGAGCCGATGACCAATGCCGTTGCATACACAGCAAAATGAGGATGGTGACTGATGTGAAGCCGGTACGCTGCCCGCCACATGACGCTGTCTTGAACAAATTCCGCGAAGTGATAGTAACTAAAGAAAAGCCGCAACAGTAGCAGCTGTGATTTACCTCTCGTTGCAGAAGCCCAGTGCCCATAGTGGACACACAACGGGCACAAGACTTGTTTTGAGTCTCTGTTATTGGAGGCCCTGTGGCGGTCCATAGCCTAAGGGACCATTGACTTCGTTCCTGAGCATGGAAGCAGCTCCAAAGGTGGTAATAGCGCTTGACAGCCCGGGTGTTGCGTTGCGCCGACTCCAATTACGTTGGTTGTTCGTGGTGCCGGAAATTGTGTCCTTCGACTGGGGTTCGGAAGTAATGGGAGAATGATGAGCTCGACACTGGACACATTCGAATATGGTTCAATATACTTACATGGACGTGATACAAGGTCCCCGAGGCCGCCAACCTTCCCATTCCCTATCCTGATGACGACCCCATAAGCCCACGCACAAGTAGACCAAATACGGGCCTCAATTGTGTTTGCCTAAATGCAATGTAGCCTCGAATCTGATCTGTCCTCCCGTCCAGTGTCGTTGTAGTATTTATGTGCAGGATGCTTGTTTAAATCGAGCCGCCGTCTCGGTTTCGAGGGTGAGCTTCGCGAATCGCGCGACTGCATGTTAACAACGGACGTGAGGGGCATTTGTACCCTGCACAGGCAGCCGTTCGTACGGTCGCGCCCGGTGGAACTCACACACGGCCCTGCAGCCCAGGTTCGCTAAAAGGCACATGGTAAGCCACACCACAAGGAGCAAGAGCAACACCACTCACCAATAGGCGACCGACCGTCGCGCTCAGGCGGCGGATGACCAGTTACATTTGCGTACGGCAGCTGTCAGTTAAATTGTCATAATTGGTCCCCACTCTTGCAGCGGAGCACAATGGAGACCGGATCGACGACGTGAGTGATTTATTTGTAGTCACTACACAGTACTGTGTTCAGAATAAATCGACATTTAGTCCAGAATTGTACGGGGCTCTGGCTTGAGTCAAGCGCCACACTGCACGCTCAGCGAGCGGAAGCCGGGGCTAGTGCTCGGGTTGAGCAGGAGGCACCCGTTTCATTGTGGAGTCGCAGGGACAGGGATATGGGCCACCTCGGACGTGCAGCCGAGATTCTCGTACAACGTGAAGCTGCAGCCAGTGCTTGCGTACCCGAGCGAGAACCACACCGGGTCCGTGGGCGCCGAGTTCGCGCACGGGACGTTCAGCGGGTTGACGCTGCTCCCGAGCTGGAGGCCCCAGGCTCCCGTGTCCCAGCACACACCCGCGTGCGCGGCGATGCTGTAGAAGGCGCCATCACGCGCGACCACGTCGAGGGGAGTGGCAAGCACGACGGGGACGAGGAGGGCAAGAAGAGCGAGATACTGCATTGTGTAGTCGATCTAAGGTGCAGTACATCAATTACGAGCCATGCTGTGTTGAAGGTGAACTCACATGTTCAGAGCGGTGGCGACTAGCTTGAACGTTCGAACGTGAAGTTGGAGCCGAATTTCCTGCTGCTTGCTTAACGTGTCAGACATCCTGCGCAGATGCTATCACAAAGAAGTGGGCTGCTCACCGAATGTTAAGGATGACTGACTGTTGCGGCTCATCGCTCGCGTCCGTGGACTTTATACCATTGCGACCGACTGTCTGCCGTCGGACACCGGAGGATGCACATCTCGATGTGAGACGATAATTTACGAGGTTGAGGGGTATGCGTATGCTCCATGGAACGCCACAAACGGCACGGCACGTCCACAAGGCGGGTCACGAAGCCCGGACACAATGAGAGTAAGCGAGAGTAGTTGGACTTACGACATCGGGCATGCTTAGCATGCGACGCGCGCGCCGTCACAAAGGTCGACAGCTCGAACTGGGCAACAGACGAGGTCTGAGGGTAGTGATCGCTATGTGGCGTGCCAAGGGCAGTAGCGCTGCATAGTATGTTGATGCGACCGGAAGTATACCCTATCACTCCGTGAATCCACCGGGGGTCCGGCCCTGTTAATTGTAATTCAAGACATTTTGTGTACCTGCAAGTGGTAGGCTCCGTCAACACGTATGGTAAGGTGTAAAGCGCCAAGACTCTTACAGCTGCACGCACATTCTGGGCCGTCATCGCAAGCGCATCTAACGTCAGGAAATTGCAGCGTATTTTCTTTTATTGTACTATCGGGCATACAAAGTTGGTCCTGCGTCCAAGGTTAGAACAACGTAGTATGCGTCGTTCGGCAATGCGAGCACAACGAATCTGATTCCTCGCCTCACACTGGCTATATAATCTGTTTTTACCATTGAAAAANCAAATTGAAAATCTAACAAAAGTCTAATTTTTGTTCTATTTTTTCTCCACACGAAAATATGACAAAAATGAAGTTTAAGATATATTTTGACTACAAACTAAAAGCTTCATAAGATTTGAGACAAAACTAAAAATTAAACTAAATTATTGTTTCAGTTTT
>ALYI01003981.1:0-26506 GCA_001969225.1 Ceriporiopsis andreanae CBS 279.92 | reverse complement strand
CCGCCACAATCCTCCCTCAGTCCGATGAAGTCGGTTTCTCGTTTCGTGGATAAGCCGGATCTGAGCTGGATTGTCCGTGGTAGCCTCTGAAACGGTACGAGCGTCAAGGTAGCCTGCCGGTCTGTAAGTCTATGCGTTATTTCCCCTTACTTGTTAGGTCTACAGCAACGACGGAAGTGAGAAGGATGGCAAAGCTGTAGCGGGTCGAACGAACGACTGTTTTTGTATGCAAGGATATGTACAGTATTCGGACAATCCATAGACCTATTCTTGTGCCACAACTTAAGCAACCGTTCCACCGCAGCGGCCAAGAGAAATGTTCAACTTCATGCGGTCATGATACGGACTTCTAGTAGTCGTCACCGTCCCACGGGTCAACAAACATTTGCCCTTCCGCGACAGCAGTTCTCAAAAAATGGTACTCGGGAAGCGTCATTACCTTCTTCGGGACAAACGTCACACCGCCAGGGAGGTCGTAACTGTTGTGTACCCACGGTAAGACATGTTCCGCAGTGGGCTCCTGTATGTTATGGCTGAGCGCAATATCAGTTCAGGTGTACAGGTGGCGCAACAGATAGGCGTACTGTGACTGAAGATGGGTCTCGATTTGGCCCTTGGAAGCCAAGCTAGCTTCGCTCAGCGGGCACAATGCACAGCGATAATTTTTGCCTTCTTCGTAATCCCGTTGCGACCGGTTTTTAATCGCCGGTATCAGCTTCTTGCAAGCTTGGTATTCCTCGGGAGATGTTAGACTGTGACCATTGGGTTCATATGTGTACGAAGAGTACATATGCTCGAAGTGAGTCTGCAGGGTGCCAAAGCCTCAGAATGAGCGTAAACGTGTAATAAGGGCCATAGAACTCACGACGCTACGCCAAGGCATCATATGCTTCCGGAGTGGAAGGCGACTGCATTGCGCTCCGTGCGCGCATTTCACCCAGTGTGGCATACTGTCCAGCTGAGCCGCAGTAACTCGCGTCGGATCTGCGCCGAACAGTTCCGCTACATGCTTGACAATTTTAGTCGTGCTTTCTATATGTATCAGTGCGAGGTTTTTCGCGCCACAGAGGCCTCTTTCGATTGCGAAATCCATGGCATCTCTATAGAAGTCATCACGACCCCAGCAACGGTGGGCCAAGATAGCAGGGTATGTGATGCTGTTGCAGCAACGGCCGCAGCGCCAGATCGAGCCGACCGCGAGAGTGAATGGATCGATGGAGGTCGGTATGTTCATGTCCGCCTTGATGAGACCTCTGAGATGATCGATGACCTTCTTCTTCCACTGCACCGCAAAGTCTTCAATCCAGGGTTTGAGTACGTCATACGAGGCTTTGGTGATCTCAACACTCGCAGGAACATCGTAGATCGACCTCACCATAGGCAGTCTCGCAATGTCACGCACAGATGGATACACGCCATCCACAGGCTCTTGTTCCAGCATCCATTGCCTGAGCGTTAGGATGCGACCTTTGATGCTAGCCAGCTTCGCCTTCGCTAGCACCTCGACTCTGCGCTCTTCCATGAATTCAATTACACCGGGCTTGATGCGCTCCCAAGCTGGAACACGGGATCGGCCAGTGAGAAACTTGTCCGAAAAGGTAAGATGCTGAACTTACTGCGATCAGTCAGAGGTCTCGGTTGGTTGACCTCCTTGAGTTTTCCGAACAATTTAGACTTGGCAGGGTCAGCCCACAGGTCTTCCAACTCTGCAAGATATCCTGCTTCCTGCAATTTCTGCTCAATGCTGGATGTTCGACAAGAAATGGTGAGTGAAGGCCAAATACGACAAAACAAAAGGTATCGTACCCCTGTCTCCGAGACACACGCAGTTCGTTAATGCTGTCAAGATGAGCTTGCCGTGTTCTGCTGTACCATTCCTCACATTGTCCCGCATGCTGCACAATTGCTCAGTACGTAACAGGATAACGTGATGATGCACCAACCTTGCGAATCTTGGCAGCCCTAGCCTCGTGCAGTTCCAGAAATTTCTCGCGATTCGCCTTGGAAAGCTTCTTCCATCTTCCCAGAAATTTCTCCACGTGATGTTTTGTTATACAGATGTCTTCGGAATCCAAAACTACTAGGTCTGTGCAGAGAATCGTTAGCCGTTGTTATGAGACAGTAACAGCCTCATCGGTACCTTCGAAACCAGACACACGATTGCCAAGGACCATGTCATACGTAAAACTGGCGGCCTCGTGCTTCCATGATTGCATGAGGACGTCGTGAAGGGCGAGTGTTGGTGATTCCGACAAGACATACCAAGGAGCTTCCGTACTGGCCACGGCACTCATTAGCACGTCACCACCAACAACGAATGACGGACCGACGCACGAAAACAGGCATGCCTTGCACGCACGCTCTCTTCGATCCCAATTCACTTGTACACATGTGCGAAGACATCTCTGTGTGCATGTGAGAGCGATGTAAATGTCCAACAATAAAACCACTTACATGACAGTGGTTTGAGAACGCTAGATTTGCGTACGCTGGTTCGCTCAAGTCTTCGGGAAGTTCAGGGAAATCTTTTACGTTTTGACGAGCAGCCTTCCAGAATATTGACGCGTTTTTGTTCAAGAGAAAGATTCGGAAGTCCTTCGACGTCCGCGCTAGGTGGAGTAGGTCCAGAGGTTCTAATTCCGAAAAAATCTATACGAATATCGCAGTCACAAGATCTTTCAGTTTGGCGGATTCAAAAGAAGCAAAATATACAGCATACCATGCATAAGATATCCCAAGGCATCGTTGGCAGTTTTTCCAGCAATCCTCGACGGCCACGGACACGTTTGGCAGCGTTTCGCTTGTTGGTTATCTTCTTGGCAGCTTTCGGGGTTCTCCTGGCTTTCTTTGCCACACGGCGAGGCATGATTGTGCAGGATGGAGGGGTAGATGATGATGTGGTCCAGGATAACGTTGTGAGAGGAGACGGCGACTCGCCACTGGTCGTGACTCGTGATGGCGGTAACGGTCCCGTGCGCCTGCTGACAAATATCGTCACGGCGCTAATAGCGCATCGGTGACTTTGGACCCTAATACGACCAAACACGCGACCTTTTCACCTCTCGCATGCTCAAGCCTCAAGGCTCGCATTCTTTACAGGGTCACGATGCAGCAAGATGTTTTTTCATACGCTGCAACGGAATTACTCTCATTATATCTGTTCATCGACTCTCAGCACTCGAGCCGCTACGTCCCGTACCGCCGTGGAAGAGCTGCATACGCGTGCAACACTTGAAGTCGCTCTTTGGCCCTCTTGGTGCACTTTGTAGTGACCGTATCTATGCCATCGCTCTCATAGGAGCCTCCTGCTCTGACATCTTTCGTATGATCGCGTTTCGCACGCAGTCCTCCCGCCATTGGCTTCCAGACTCTGTAGCATAATCGCGCCCTAGAGACTCAATCACCACGAGTGGCAGACAGCCGGTGGGTATTTTTGGACAGTGCAGTATGGGCTTTGAAGGTGCGTGCATTGGATTTTTTTTGCCAGAAAACACCGCCCATCTAATTACAGTCGTCGACCGCTGTTTGGCGATACTTCCAGGACAGCGCTCTCTGTAGGGCTTCGAATCGAGACCAGTTGCCCCAATAAGTAACCTGTTCAGGAGTATGAAGCGCTGCAAGCTATGCCCGTGAGTTTGATGCCTCGAGGTTTGATGCAAGCATTCCATGCTTTGACCACCGTTCTTGCTAGGCGCCTGGCTCCTTGCTATTGGCACTGTACCACTGTCACAGTCTCCCTTTCCGCGACCTACTTGTGTTCGTGGTTTGTAGCTGGAAGCTCGTATCAAGGCATCCATAGTAACATGACCACGATACACCAGTCGACCGACAAAGGTGTCCCGTCTCGTTCAAGTGTCGAGGCATCTACGACAGGTCCAGCTCCCTCAAGTCTTCGTCATCGAGTGCACAATGCACAGACACAGTCGTCTTCAGGTCATGCTCACGACAGTATCTTCCCACCGCGACCTCGACCAGCGGACAGACTTCGATCCGCTGTGCGGAAGGTCATTGCTCTGCACCGCGTACGCGGGCCCATTGGCGCAGAACCGGGAGCAGACCCGCGACAGGCAGGCTCAGCCGAAATGTACGGACACATCAAGCAGGCATGCACCATCGAGGTTATCGACTATTCCTCGGTACAAGATAAGACTATGCGGATGGGAAACGAGGAATTCGTGAGGTACCTCCGCGATCCTTTCACGTCCACCAGACCCTCGTGGACAAGAGTACGATGGATCAATGTCGGAGGTATAAGCTGGGACGTAGTCAGTGAACTAGCTTTGAAGTATGGTATGTTGCCTAGTAGGTTACCATCTACGCAGCGGCTGTCCTGACAGACAGCCTTTGTCCCCTATCAGACATTCATCCTCTAGCCGTCGAGAACTTGCTGCAGAGTCAGAGACATGCACGTTCCAAAGCCGATTACTACCCTCAGCACCTATTTCTTCGCGTGCTAGATCACTGTGTGGTGCCTGAGTCGCCACAGGAGACGACCTCAGGACCTACGCCATCGGCGTCGCTCGACATTCCACGGTCCAGTTCTCCTGGTCCGATGAGCGATGGCGAACGTATACTCGGTAACGCTGCGGCAGCATGGCAGAGCGACACGGACAACGATGCTACGCTTCGTGTCTCAGGCGCATACCCTATGTCGAGCCTGAAGAAATCGGTGTCCGCGGTACCCGAAGCAAAAACGCAAGACCGCCTCAGCACACTTCTAACTAGGAAGAAAACTATAGAGCGTAGACTGACGCTAGATTCAGAGGTGAAGGTGTGTGATGTGTCTTTCTTCCGGTTTCGCATCGTTTAAAAAGCCCTCAGTCGCGAAAGGATGCCCGAAATCGAAAAGTCATTCAAGAGCTGCTGAAGGGGCAGCGAGTCAACGTGAATGTGTCCCCTATCTGCATACTTCTGTTTCGTGATGGTCAGTCACACCACGTTTGACAAGTGTGCATGATACCCACAATTTTTCCAGGTACCGTTATCAGCATTCATCACGATACGGATATGAAGGTCACGATGCCTATCGCGAACCGCATTCATCAAGCCGCGAGCAACCTGCGTTTGTCGCCCGATGCATCACTCCTAGTCGAAAGTCTCTTGGATCTGGGTTCGTATCGTTATTGATCGTCCCGGGTGTATACCTGACGTTCGTTATCGAGCAGTGGTCGACCAGGCACTGGAAGTCGTCCAGGAGTACGAGAGCAAGCTTCTCAAACTAGAACAAGCAGTATTGATGAAGCCGCAGGTCAAGCATGTTGTGCGACGTAAGTGTCATAGTCCAGATTTCATTGGTACAGACGCACGAGCATTGATACGCAATGTACCAGTCCACGCGATCCAAGGCGATCTCATCCTTCACCGTCGCACTCTCCAGCCGATCAAGTCTCTCGTCTACGCCCTCCGGCGCTACGACGTGGACCGCGTAGCCGCCCTCGCCGATAACACTGACTCCACACACAAGGTCGAGGGATACATGAGCCACAAATCTCGGATATACCTAGTACGTCGCTTGCGATACAGCGCGCGGGCCCACGTTGATCGGTCGTCACAGGCGGACGTGCACGATCACATGGAACAGGTCCTTACGAGCCTTGATCTGTTCGCCGGAATCTGCAGCAATCTCATCGACTATACGTTCAATGTGCGTACATGATGCTTCGCTGCTTTCAATCAAACTCACGCTGACCCCTTCGCCGCGAGTAGATGTCGTCTTACGAAATGAGCGTAGTAATGCGCCGTCTGACTTTGGCAACGCTGATATTTCTGCCCTTGACCGTCCTTGCCGGCTACTTCGTGAGTGTTGGCTCACGCGTACTATCAATCAGTTTCTCCAATCTTATATTTCTAGGGCATGAACTTCTGGACTATGTGGTCCACTGACCACAATCATACTGATGTCATGTACGTCAATCCCTCAATTTAAATCCACGCTGGTGCTCCATTCACGAGCCTTCGCTCACGCACGTCTGCATGTGCTCTGACACAGTTACTGGATAATCGCGCTTCCGATGATGGCGATTTTGATGCCGATCTTCCTCTGGTCCGATATCCCTCGCTGGCGGAGTGAATTGGAGAAATATATCACCGCAGAACGACTGAAGCGGGTACGTTATCGTTGTATCCAATGCTGACGCGCAGACACGTATACTGAAACCTCTTTTTCGTGGCTGTAGCAGTATAGACGTGCCGGGAACCAGTGAACGTTCGGGCCTCCGTTGTGTTCGTAAGATCGTCACGCCAGATTCATTCTCGAAAGGTCATTGGGCTGTGGACGGTGGGAACAGTACGTCGCATAAATCCAACACATGTCTTCACTTCTGGCATCTAAATACCGTGTTCGTATATGTACGGCGGATCGGCACGTTTATCTCGTTATCCCATAACTTTTGGTTCACTTGTCCGCACGTCCGCCACTGATGCACAGAACGTCACTAGGTGTGTAATAACCGGGGCGAAAAGTGGACTACCGTGGAAATTTTAAGTGAAAAATAAACCCCCATCATAACCAAGACTAGCAACGACGCGAAAAAATGGCATGGTCGCGCCCCGGGCGGGACGCTGTGGGTGCTACAAGGAGTCTCCTGCAACTTCCGAATAGTTCAGCAAGTACTGCACCAACTCGTGGATCAGCGCATTGCGACGGCCCGAGTTCTGATGGATGGCAGCCATCTCAGTCGCAGTCGTGCGATGCTGGCCCTCAAGCGCTTGAATGCGCGCCCTCTGCTCGTTCTGCCGCTCCACCATCTCGTCGAGCAGCGTCTGCATGGCCTCCAGGGAGCCAACCTCTGTGGACCCTCCGGGGCCGCTTTTGTCTGCGCGATGGCGCGCGGCCTTGCGGTGTATGTGTTGGATCGCCTGAGGGTCGCCAGCGCGGAACTGGGAGTGGTAAAACATCCAGGTCTACAAGCGTGATAGACGTCAGTACGCGCTCGAGAAAGACGTGGTCGTTACATACGTTCTCTTGACTGTCTTTCCAGCTCTTCATCTGTGTGTGGGATTCGACTGTCAATCGGGGCGTTCACGAGCATATGACGACGTACCACGTACAACTATGACAGAGGCCACAGAGGAGTGAAGAAGACCAATGAAGCCAGCAGCCCTCTAGGCCGCCAGCAGGTGGTCACACCGCGAAGTATATGTGCCAAGCATCACAGCAGACTGCGCTCGCACACGCGAGAGTGACAGACCTTGTGGAAGTCGTACTTGTTCAGCTGGCGGACGAAGCTCGCGAAATTGGAATGATTGAACGTGCTGGGGAGTATGTTCGTCTCAAAGGCATTGAGGTCTGTAATGATGAAATACTGGCCTCTCTGGTCCCAAGTGAGGATATCGGGATATGCGTTTTCCTTGAGTAAACTGCAAGCAACGAGCGAAAGTCAAGTGAGCTAAATGGACGAGAATAACTGCATGAAGTGCGTACTTGAATAGCTTCGTGACGAACGTGTTCGTGGCGGCCACCGCCTCCGCGCCGGAACTGTCTTTCTCCTTGCCTTTCTCCTGCACGCCTCTCGCAATCTGCTGTTGGCCCTCCGATAGTTCGCTATCTCCAAGACTCGACATCACCGTCGCGTGAGGCGTCATCGAAGGCATGAATGCATCTGGCATCGGGGCGAAGGCCGTATTCCCAAGGTCGGGCATACCGGAGAAGGATGAGGGTGCGTACGACGAGGACATAGGATATGACAGATCGTCCTCAAAGTCGAATATACCCGGCGGGAACGATGGGTGCGTGGCGAGACGCGGGTCGCTGCCGCCAGACTGTGACGAGGGGCCGACGGGCAGAGTGTAACTGTCGAACGAATCCATTGTTTGCGGCGACGTGGAAGCGCGCTGACGGCGGGGGTCCGGAGGGGCGTTGTCAGACTGCCCAGTGGTCGACTGCAGCTCATCGCGAGACATTTTGACGAGGGAAGCAGATCGAACTGCAAAGAAATTGGTGAAATATCTCTGGGATGAACGAGGACTTTATACCATTCGAAAGTTGGACGGGTCCGCATTCGGAGCTGATGAGGATATTAGGCCATTACGTCATAGGCCACTGCCACAGGTACGCTTGCAGTGTGATCTGCTCGTCATGGCCGGGCGCGACGACGCAGAGGCACTGCTCGCACCAGAAGGATGATCTTGACCACAGAGGCGAATACCTCAGCCACTGGGCCATCGCTAGCCAATCGCATCGAATATGTCACTAACGAACCATAATCCTCGCCAGGCTCCGCCGCGCTTCTGGGAAAGCCTGACGATTTTCGCAGGTATACCTCGTCTTCCGTAGTATTCAGTACCAGCTTAGACCCTGGGCTAATCAGCTTAATTGGCCGCTGACAGAAAACACCGAACACGTACTTTGAAGTCCACCCAGTCGCGAAACGCAGCGTGTTCGCTGTGAGCGGCAGGCAGTTGCCGATTCCCGGACCCACCACAGTGCGCAGCAGCGTGTGATCACGACGCGATTTACAAGCTTAGCCGGTCGTGTCGTCGAGTCTAAAAGGCGGAGGAGAAGGAGAGAGTCGGTAGAGACATGAAGAAGGAAGGGGCATCCAGTCATATCATTTTCCACCGTTAAGCGCCAACCAATCATACGGCTAGGTTTAACAGTAGCAGGAACGCTACCGCAGTACATAGCGAACCAACGCCGGATGAGTATCGTGCAAACCTGTCTGATTAGTCCTCGGGGTAGAAATCTATTGATACAAGTCCTAAACACACGAGATGTCCACGAGAGCGCACTACCTTCGGCCTTCGGGACATCATTCCGTTAGCTGGATGCTGAACTCGATACATCCCAGCGGCTCCGCATCCGCACCCAGAGCGTTGATCCTGATGAAGTACGGCGCTGTGAAATCGCTAGAAGTTCAATATATGCGCCTATAACCCTGATAGAGAGATAGGCGCACCGACGGGCATGGTCGACGGGATATTGATCGCGTTGATGAGCTCGTTCTCGCCAGCCTCGAGTGGGCAGGTAAGGTTGAAGTGGCTGTTTTTCAACACGGCGCGATTTTTTTAGAGGGCTGATACCATTTATGCGCGACGGCAGAGCGACTCACGGATTATTACAGAGCGGATACACGCCCTTCACGAGCTCGAAGCTTCCCATCTCAATGAGTACATCCGCGACAGCGCCCTCCTATGAAATCCATCGAAGTCAGACACAGCCTGCGCGTCAAACACGGATGTATGCACCTGGATGTCGATCATAGTAGACCCGACGGCGTGCACGATGAGGTACTCGCCGGGCTTGGGTGCATCGGACGAGAACGTGAGCTTCTTGATATTCACCGAGGACTCAACATCAGCTAGAACGTATAAATTAGCGATACAACGTGAAAATGATGCATAAATGCGCACCGCAGCTGCGCCAGGACCAGTTCTTCTCGTCGCTCAGCGTCGACTCAGAAGTCAATGAGAGAGGCGTGCCACAGTATTGGGGCGAGAGTAAGCTTGAGAAAGCGAGTGCAGCACAGATGAGAGGGCGAACGAAGGCGGAGAGCATGTTGTGATGGACGGCGAGGGCGACGAACGAGCGGGCGTGGTCGTTGTGATTAGAAGAGGAGGTCTTGGGAATTGGGAGTGGTCCAGGTACTTAGATTATGGGTATAACAAGCTTCGTTCATTTTGAAAGTGGAGGCGATGACAGGCAGCGAGTTAAAGGTAATCGAAGACCGACAGAAGTACGAATCTGTCTTCTTCTGGACATTTGTCGCCGATTTATGTAAACTAAGACGGTAAGTCCCTGCGGAACCCATCGAATAAGCCAATGTCGAGTCGTCGAGAAAATAACACTTACAACATGCTGATACTGTTCCTGGCCGTTACATAACATACGCAAAGCGGTGTGAAAGGCTGAGATGCGGGGTTTGGTGCTTCCGTGCAACCTGTCAGACGAGTGGCCATTTTAGTATCAATGATTAGATCTTGAAGTTGCGCGAGTGAATATTTTGGAGAATATGAGCTCTAGAACTATCCACGTCCAATAAAGCCTGTGCAACGGCAGGAACATCGAAATGACAGCACAGAAGTGTGGAAGCTCGAAGGATGTCAAACCAAGTACGCCACGCATACATACCTGCAAACATTACCAAACTAGGAGACACTCACTTTCGAGGTCAGACTAGAGGCACCGCACTCCTGATGTGCGCCAGAAATATTATATCTTGTGATAGGTATCCTAGTGAACAGTAGAGGATTCTGTATCATGACATCGTTCGAGACCCGTTCGGCGTTGCATATACTGTTCACAAAGTTCCCGAAAAGACACAGGGAGCGAGCCCTTCTGAGACATCCTTGGATTCTTCCTTTCAAGCCTTGTCGATCTTGCTAATCAAATGCTGGGCACGATGGGGTCGGATCGGGGTACTCGGGTGGCAGACATGGACAAATGAATTAACATTCTTACCTTGAGCGATTCCGCGCTGACACCCGAGTACACATCGCTGATATCGCCGTTCTTGAACAAAACGAATGCGGGGAGCTGTAGCGCGGAGTACGATAACTGGTCAGACTGAGAACTACAAGAGATAGAATTACTACGCACCGTGTATGCACAGAACTGCTCCAGCATGTCGCCTATCGTCTCGACGTCCGCGTCGAGGAAGCGCACTCCCGCTGCGCTCAACGCCTGCGCGTGCTCGACGAACTTTGTGTGCATGAACTTCGACGGGCCGTTCCAGGCCGCGCGACACTGAAGGACTACTGCATCGTGAAGTCGTACCTGAAGATACGACCCAAGTAGTCAGCGACCGAGATCCGATTCACGCGATGGAAAACGCACCACGTCGCATAGCTCGTCAAGAGAGGCGACGGAGGACACCGTCATCGTTTCAGACATCGATATCCTCGTCGCACGTGTTCAAGAAAGTGGGAGTGCTCCAAGCGGTTGGGTTTCTCCACGGTCCAGCAAAATCCCGTTATATAGGTTCGTGCAACCGCAGATGGGAAAGACCGAGGTCGGAGCCGTGCGCATGTACGTGGAGTTCCGATAAACGTGTGGTGGCGTTTATGTTCATGTCAAGGATGACCGAAGACGAGCCAAGAAAGCGACCTATGACAAGGGTGCTGGTGAACGAATCGGTCGAAGAAACATGAGGAAGAGGTCGAGGAACTATGAGCGTGAGAGATCGAGATGGTGTTTGTTCGTGTTAGGATCAGAGGCCCGGCCTATTCCCCTTTCAGCGCCGGTACAAACCTTCTACCGCCGCTTTGCGCCTTTTGCTTTCGACGACCATCTTGCTTTTCGAAACTCGCACTCTTTGTGCATGCGTATTGCCATGCTTGCGCGGGTCTGAGGTATATCGCTTGTAATACCGTACCCGGTGACCGACGAGCATACTCTCCATTGAATTCATCTCGGCGAAACCCGACGGTAGTCTCTGAGCCTATCTCAGCCACCCGCTATTCTGATGGGCCGTTTCAACTCATGGAGGCGGTCTGTGTCACATATAACGCGCTTGTGCTCCTGTGAGCTGACGATCTTAGCTGTGTTTGCTATCCTGGTGCGTAGGCATTCTGCTTAAATTCTGCTCTCTTTCCAAACCTCACAAAGTCGCTTTGATCTACTAGCGTTCACTCGATGATGGCTCTGAGTCATCTGAAACCTTGAGCGAGTGCAGATGATGATCTTTCTACCTCTCGACTCTCAGTAGTCCCCGGTACGCGCGTTCCGGTTACCACATAGTGCGAGAAGCTAAACACGAGCCTTGTGCTTTACCTCGGCGTCACTGATCATTTGCATATGGGCAAAGCCAAAGCACAATGGTCAATACCACCCCCACACAGACCTCTCTCGCGCTGCGATTACCTGCACCATGCCCATGCCCTACGCATCCCATGTTATATGCGCTCTATGCGCCCTGCTGCTCTTGAGGAACTACATGCGAAGACGCCGCCAAGGCGCGTATCCTCCCGGACCGCGTCCGCTTCCGATAATTGGCAACCTCTTGGACATGCCGCGCTCGACAGAGCGACCTTGGGAGACCTTCCTGACATGGGGCCGGCAGTGGGGTGAGTCCCCTACGCCCTGTTCGTTCTACACTGTCCTGATCGCTGACTATGTGATCCTCAGGTGACATTGTCTCCGTCGCGCTCCCGGGCCAGCGCCTGGTCATCCTCAACTCGTTGCGCGCCGCCTCCGACCTGCTCGACAAGCGCAGCGCGATCTACTCTGGCCGGCCGACCCTCGTCTCTGCGCAGGCGATCGGCTACGCGGAGTTCACGTCGCTGCAGGGATACGGGCCGACGTTCCGTGCGCACCGCAAGATGCTCACGCAGACACTCGGCCCTGGGGCAGGCATAGAAGCATTCGAGCCGATGCAGCTGGAGGCGATTCGCAGATTCCTGGCGCAACTCATGAAGACCCCGGAGGACTACGTATCCCTGGTGAATCGGTGAGGATGTTTGTCGTGAGCAGGCGTTTATTGGGGCTGATGTGTCACGCTTTGACACAGGCTGGCTGGCTCGTTGATCCTTGTCATCTCACACGGACATCGAGCCACGGATGGCCGGGGTCGCTTCTTGGAGCTGGCTCAGCGGCTTGCCGAAGACTTCAACGAGGCCGTGCTGCCCGGGACCTTTGTCGTCGATTTTATCCCCATCTGTGCGTAATAGACTGTGCCTTCCTAGCTTTGCTCAGTTCCGTGCTCACGAATATTGCAGTGCGCTACATACCTTCGTGGTTTCCTGGTAGCGCGTGGAAGAGGCGAGCCGCGGAGTTCAGACAGACGGTTGTCAGACTCGGAAGGCTTACTCTAGACACCGCTAAGGCGCAGATGGTCTGTTTTGACGTTACGCTTGTCTTTTAGACCGCTGACCACGAGTGTAGCGAGACGACACAGCCTCCCCGAGCTTTATATCTTCTAACTTCAAGTCTGACCAGTCACGCGAACACGAAACGATGGTTATCGACATGAGCCTAGGTCTCCTCGGAGGTGCGCACCGGCAACGTTGATGCTCTCAGCGTGTAGCACTCGCTCATCAATACGCAGCTGGACAGGACACGGTCAGTAAACCGGAACTCATCTTATGAGGTCTGTCTGACATGTCGCAGACGTCTGCGACATTTTTGGTGTACTTTTTGGCTATGACGATGTACCCGGAGGTCCAGAGGAAAGCACAGGCCGAGATTGATGCCGTTATTGGGCATGAAAGGCTGCCTGGGTTTGCGGATCGAGCGCAGCTCCCGTACGTCAACGCGCTTTGCTCTGAACTTTTCCGGTGGATGCCAGTCGGACCAGTCGGTGCGCGCTCTTTCTAAGCATTATGGATGCACTCAACTGAGAAGGACTATCACAGGAATCCCTCACCAGCTGATCCAGGACGACTCGTACCGGGGATATTTTATTCCGAAAGATAGTACTTGCATCGCGAATATCTGGTAGGCATCTTGTAACCAAAACATAATACGTCTCAAAGCAATATTCTTAACAGGGCTATGCTGCAAGACCCAGAGACGTACGCGGATCCGACGGTGTTCAAACCAGAGCGATTCTTGCCCGGTCCGCACGGGCCGGAGATGGACCCGCGGAAAGTCGTGTTCGGCTTCGGGCGACGGTATGCTCGGTGCTCTTTAGATGTGACTGAAACCGATGTTTCTGCATGTAGGATCTGTCCAGGTGCGTGGCATTAGCCAAGATACGCCTTCGCCGGCCTGCTGAGCTTGTTTACCAGGGATGCATGTCGCGGATGCTGTGATCTACATTACCATCGTGCACCTCCTGGCCACCTTCGACGTCGGCAAGGTCGTGGAAAACGGCGTGCCTCTTACGCCAGTTGTCGAGCAGACAAGCGAATTGGTCTGGTGAGGGTCTCAGCGCTCAGCCACTGTCCCCTTCACCGCACTGATCGCACATCAGCCATCCGCTTCCATTCCGGTGCGCTATCAAGACACGTTCTCCGGTGGCAGCGTCGTTAATTGGAGCTGCATGCGAGAATCACGGCCAATGAAGATTTTAATGTCGTGAGCGACTGTCAAACTCGATGATATTCTCTGCTGATATATCTTGACTTCAGGAGTTGTTAGCACGCGATTGTAGCACGTTTTTTCATGAATAAATACCGGTATGGAATATAGGTACTGTTCTCTTCTTCAGCGCATCTTCAGACTGCTTGCCGTGGTCTTTCTTTCGCACCTCGTGTGACCAGTTGCCACTCCGTGATGTTCGGTTGCCGGATGCGCATGCCGACGATCGTTTTGAGAAATGCTAGTTGAAGTATGTCAGGTTCTATACGCGTGGAGCAAGTGACTCACCCATCTTGTGCTAGGATCAGATCACGTCGGGGACCGGCGCCAATTCTGCATGAATATCAGAGCACGGAGAAGCCATGTGTGACCTACTGCGATCCCTCATGGTCGTTCTCCTTGTCCTCGATGGAGCCTGTGCATTGCTCGCTTTTGCGCTCATCAGGAGTTATGTGCAGAGAATGCGCGGAGATCGACTTCCTCCGGGACCTACACCTATCCCACTCTTCGGGAACATGTTCGACATGCCTCGCTCAACTAATCGCCCGTGGGAGACATTCTCGGCGTGGGGGAAGCGATGGGGTACGTTCGCCTCGCAACATACTCAAATATCGCTCGTTGCTGACATTTGTCATACACATCCGTAGGTGATCTTCTCTCTATCTCGATTTTCGATCAAAGACTGGTTATTGTGAACTCTGCGAAAGCCGCTATCGACCTCTTCGAGAAGCGCAGCGCGATATACTCGGATCGGCCACCCTTGGTGTCAGCGCAGGCAATAGGTTACACAGAGCTCACACCCCTCACGCGCTACGGGGAGCTATTTCGAGTGCATCGCAAGATGCTGTCCCAGAGCATTGGAACAAGAACACTCGTCGAGCGTTTCGAACCTCTACAAGTCGCTTCAGTTCGCAGATTTCTTCTCCGTCTCTTGCAAACCCCGGAGGACTATCACGCTCATATCACGCGGTTGGTGCATTCCCTTTTTGATGTGGGATGACTACTCATGCTTTGGCAGGCTTGTAAGCTCGATGATATTAGCAATCTCGTACGGGTACGAAGTTAAAGCAGAAGATGATCCTATCTTGGCTCTGACGACCCAGGCCATGGAGGAAGTCAACGAGGCAACGATGCCAGGAGCATTCTTAGTGGATAGTCTCCCCATTTGTGAGATGTTCGAGCTCTCGTTCTGCACATGTCTGCTCACAAAGCGCAGTGCGCTACTGGCCTTCATGGTTACCGGGCGGAGGGTGGCGGAAAACCGCCGCTGCATACAGGAAGACGCTGGTCACGCTCAGTACGGCGACGTTCGATTTCACGAAAGCGCAGATGGTGAGCAGATCTCTTTCTGTAGGATTGCCTTTGCTCACGGTCTTTCAAAGCGTAACGGGACAGCATCGCCAAGCTTCATGTCCTACAATCTAGAACGCTGTCTGCCCTCATCCACACAGGAGCATGTGGTTACGCGAGTGGGCGTCAGCCTCCTTGGAGGTACGTCAATTCTCTGGGAGAAATATTTCTAAGCTAACGTATCGATAGCCGGATCCGATACTGTTTGTAGTTCGATCTAGTTCGGGGGTTTTATCTCTGACTGTTCTTGCAGACAGCTGCTACCATTCAGACGTACTTTCTCGCTATGACTCTTCATCCGGAGGTCCAAAAGAAAGCACAAGCCGAGATCGACGCCGTCGTGGGAAGCGATAGACTACCTACTTTTGAAGATCGAAGTCATCTGCCGTACGTGACTGCGATGTGTCTTGAGCTGCTTCGGTGGCTACCTGTCGTCCCTCTTGGTAAGGTCTAATCGTCGTATCTGCTGTAGTGACTTCTGACTCGCTTTCCATCGCCAGGGATACCTCACCGTTCGACAAGGGAGAGCATCTATCAAGGATATGTCTTGCCTGAAGGATCCGTCTGCATTCCAAATATCTGGTCCGCGCCTTCCTTCGCTGCGTCCAATGCTTGAAGTTTCTGTGCTGAATACATCACCTAGGGGCATGCTTCACGATCCTGTCGCGTATCCTAACCCATCACTGTTCAAACCGGAGCGCTTTATTGCCGGTTTGGACACGACGACAGAACCTGATCCACGTGAGATAGCCTTCGGATTTGGAAGACGGTCAGCCGAATTGTGTATCAGATGCGCACTTTTGTAGTACTTGTTCCTGATGCGCTTATCTTCCAGGATATGCCCAGGTATGTTACATTGCACCCAGTGGTGTCATCGCTGATCCTGCTCCTCATAGGTATCCATGTGACCGATGCTATGGTCTACATCACGGTCGCACACCTGCTTGCCACTTTCAACGTCTCCAAAGCCGTGGAGAACGGCTCAGATATTACGCCAGAAGTGGCCCAAACTAGCGGCACTGTGAGGTAAACGTCGACGGCCAATTCACTGAGCATGAGATTGATATTATTGTGCAGCCATCCGATACCGTTCAGGTGCTCTATCCGGCCTCGCTCTTCGACGTCGGCCGCCTTGGCGTGTGTGGTCGAGGAGAAGTAGCGTTCACCGAGGCAGAGGATCACTCCGTTAGGCTGTCAGCTTGCTCCAATTGTACAGATTCGGACCCGATTTACAACTTTTGGGGTTTAATATGTCCACGCCCGAACTCCTCAAGTTAGATCTCTGATCAAGCTACCAATGAGAACATGAGACGTATCTACCCGGTACTCGAGGAGTTTGCGGCTCTCCTCGTGGTGCGCCACTCCATGTAACACCTGCGGTCAATGGATTGATTTGCGCTAGGAGCCGTACGCAGTGTTCTCACCGACGTCCCCGTTGAATTTGGCGCTAATCTTCGCACATCGTTTACATAAATACAGAACCTTAGGCAGGCGAATGAGCTGCAGAGTCCCTGGACCCACAGAACCGCCGCCGCCAATTGCATATCTTCTCGCACCAATGACCGGCTTGCTCACTGTTCTGGACGTCGCCGTCCTCATCCTCGTATTCTCGCTCCTGGTAGAGCTAAGCCGAAAGAGACACAAGACACCGTTCCCGCCGGGGCCAACGCCTCTGCCGGTTATTGCCAACTTACTCGACATGCCGAAGCCAACCGACCGTCCTTGGGAAACATTCTGGTCGTGGAAACAGCTCTGGGGTGCGTTTTTCATTCCCGTCGCATCACTGTCTTTTGTTGCTGACCTCGTTCTCGTTGTAGGGAATATCGTGTCTATCTCGCTGCTGGTCAGCGTCTCGTGATCATCAACTCGGTCGAAATTGCGCTTGATTTACTCGAGAAGCGCAGCACCATATACTCTGATAGACCGTCCCAAGTGTCTGCCAATACCATCGGATATTCTCAGCTCACTCCGCTTGCACGCTACGGAAACAAATTTCGAGAGCATCGCAAGATGCTCTCTCGGACAATTGGCTCTCATGCCCTTGTCGGACACTTCGAACAACTCCAGACCTCTGCTGTCCACCAATTTCTCGCACGCCTCATGCACAACCCAGATGAATTCGTTGCCGAAATCAAGCGGTAGGACCCCATGCTCATCGGACTCATCGTCAGCTCACATTTTAATACAGACTCGTGGGCTCCGCAACTCTCATCGTTTCTCACGGATACCAAGTCTGCAGCGAGGATGATCACCTTCTATGGCTGACCGATAAGATGACCGACGACTTCGGCGACGCCATACTTCCTGGTACCTTCGCGGTTGATAGTATCCCGGCGTGTACGCAGTCATATGCTCATTAGAGCACTCATTTGCTGACAACTTTCGTCGCACTATTAGTGCGTTATCTGCCGTCGTGGATGCCTGGCTCAGAATGGCGGAAGAAGGCGGCTGCATACAGAAAGACCCTACTGGAACTCGCGGACGCGACGCTAAAGTTCACCAAGACCCAAATCGTGAGCACAGATGTTTTCGACCGTCGCATTTTTGAACGAAATCTTCGCAGCGCGATGGAGTTGCCATTCCGAGCTTCGCATCTCGCAACATCGAAGCGAGTACCTCAATCGAAAGGGAGCAAGAAGTAATCTGGGCGGGTATCGGGTTGTTGGGAGGTGGGTCCTGTGTGTAACGTGCAATCGCGTCTTGCTGATATGCTGGCTGAAGGTGGCATGGACACGGTACGTACACGGCCTAGCATCTCGATATTGTGAATTTACGCCCTCCGTATAGACGGCGTCAACACTACAGACATTCTTTCTCGCCATGACGCTCAATCCTGCTGTGCAGAAAAAAGCCCAAGCAGAGGTTGATGCAGTGATCGGACATGATAGGCTTCCGACGTTCGACGATAGGGACCGTCTTCCGTATGTCGAAGCGCTTTGCACTGAGTTACTCCGCTGGATACCAGTGGCGCCGCTCGGTATGTGAATCGTCGTTGTATGTGTATGACGTGCTGACGAAAGACTTCAGGGATTGTGCACTGTCCTACGGAGGACGACGTCTACGATGGTTATCTGATTCCCAAGGGTGCGCTCTGTGCGGCCAACATATGGTATGTGCGCTGACAAGCTATTCTGTTGGTCAACTCGTGTCTCACCGTCCACCGTTTGTCGTAGGGGGATGCTGCACGACCCAGAGATCTACGCTGATCCGATGGCTTTTCGGCCGGAACGCTTCCTTGCTAATTCAAACGAGAGTGTGGAGATGGATCCTCGACGAGTTGTGTTCGGGTTCGGCAGACGGTACGACCATGTTCTGTCCATGCCGCGATCTACTTGCTGACACGCAGATCATCAGGATTTGCCCAGGTAAGCGGTGTGCGATCGTCAATCTCCGCATTCTTACACAATGATCTCTGTGGTCAGGCATCTTTATCGCAGACTCCATGGTTTATATCACGGTCGTGAACCTGCTTGCAGCCTTTCACATCTCAAAGGCTGTCAAGGACGGCAAGGAAATCACGCCTACTTTCGCTCAGACCAGCGCGCACCTTAGGTCAGTCCTCAGCGCTCAGGTCCTGTATGAATATCACTGGCTGACATATGCGTTAAGCCACCCCGTACCGTTCCAGTGTGCTATCAAGCCGCGTTCGGCCAACACGACCTGTTTGATCGATGCGGCTGCCATGCAAGCATGAAGGTGCGCGGCGGACTTATTCTGCATGCACTACAGAGACGCAATGTTCTCGGTCACTTCACTCCAAAAAAGGTTGCGCATCGTTTTATTCCGTACGCAATGTACACAGTGATGCATAGCTTGATATATCATCATGTGTTATGACACTGCGTGACTCTTCAATTTCCGAGCAGGTAACCTGCCTGTCGTTTCTGTATGAGCTCCTCATACCGCTATGCCACGATATTATCGCCTTCTCACGAATTCCCCTGTGTCCTCTACAGCTCGTGAGCTATGGCATCACACCAGTCAGCGCTCGAGAGTCGACTCGCCTGCGTGTTTGCACAATACCGCGACGGGAGGCAATGGACTCGTGTGAATGATCCCAGAATACTGAGACCAAGATCTCAGCGCCAATGTGGAATAAATGATCCCCAGAGGGATTTGGTTCGTATGTATTTTTGCTCCAACGTCGTGGAACTGGTAGAATGAATGGCGAAGCGTTGTTGCCGTTGATGAATTTGCGGGCATGTTGCTGCATGGTGAGAGAGCATGGTGAGATATGTTCAACGCGATCGTTGATGATGGCGTTGTTTGCGCATGTTAGGATCGGATCGGTGGTTATGTACATACCGAGCGTAGGCTCGGCCATTCTTTTCTTCCGTCCGCTCTTTCTCATGTCTCCGGCACGCCCACTTTATAATTATAAACGTCGATTCAACTCCGATACTATTCATTGCAGGATTCTGCTCGGCGGATTGGCGTCTTTCCAATGTCTTTCTCTCTGGATTGTCTCTTGATCTTTTCCGTGTGACCTTGTCCCACGGCCGAGAGCTCCAGCCCACACACCTGCCATCAGATATCCAGGACTGTGCCGACAGTCACGAGGTAAAAGATAGAAGGGATCTTTGAAATGTTATTCAGAGACCGCCGCGCTGTTGTTGGTCGCTGCTAATGCCGAAATTCACCTGACGCCGCCCATCGATGCGACATAAGATGGGAGTTCTCGACTGGACGCCTTTTGCTGTCGTTGAATCTTTATGGCTACCTCCCTCCGCCTTCTAGATGTTGTCTGCGCCTTTCTTGCTCTCTGGCTCCTGAGGCGTATAGCAGTCGGACGCCGTGAACGCAGATTACCCCCTGGACCGCGGCCCTTGCCGATCCTGGGCAACTTGTTTGACATGCCGAGCGCGACTGCTCGTCCCTGGGAGACGTTCTGGAAGTGGGGCCAACGTTGGGGTGAGTGCAAGTAGCTTCCGACTCGTTAAGCTCGAACTGATACGCTCGCAGGAAACATAGTTTCCATCTCGCTCCTCGGCCAGACGCTGGTCATCATCAACTCTGCCCAAGTCGCCGTTGATCTTCTCGAGAAACGAAGCGCGATCTATTCGGACAGGCCCCGGCTGGCTTCGGCAGATGCGATTGGGTACGCGGAGCTGACGCCCCTCGTGCCGTATGGAGATCGTTTACGAGAGCAGCGCAAGATGCTCTCGCAGACCATCGGGTCGCGTGCGCATGTCGAGCGTTTCTCGTCTCTCGAGACCGACGCGGTCCATGACTTCTTACTGCGTCTTTTGAAGACCCCGGATTCCTTCGTTGCGCATGTCAAACGGCGAGTAGACAGCCACGCATGGGCGGCTCGCATACTTACACCGCGTTGTCAGCCTTGTTGGTGCAGTTATTCTCGTCGTTTCGCACGGCTATGTGGTTCGCGGCGAAGAAGACCCGTTGTTGTCACTTACTGACGAGGCAACTGACGACTTTGCCGATGCGATGCTGCCTGGAGCATTTATGGCCGATATAATTCCAGCCCGTCAGTCCTATTACACCTATTCAACTATACTCAGAGCATTCAATAGGCCAGTTAGTATGGTTTGTGCCATCGTGGATGCCAGGGACCGCCTGGCGAAGGCGTATTGCCGTATATCAGAGTAGTCTCAGAAGACTTGGCGAGCAGAGTTTCCGTTTCACGAAGTCGCAGATGGTCCGTAGTCCGATGCCTTCAAACTCACTCCGTGAAGTATACGTTTTCTTACGTCTTTGCACGTTTCAGGAAGCTGGAAACGCGATTCCTAGCTTCACGTCGCGTAACTTGGAGTCGGAAGCACATTCGGCTGAACATGAGCACGAGGTCAAGATGACCGGTCTCGGCCTTCTAGGAGGTTTGTCTCGTCTGGCACCATCGTATCGACATACTCATTGGCTTTCTAGGTGGAGCAGATACGGTATGTTGTCCTCGAACCGGGGTTCCGCAGGTAACTGATTCGTGCGCCAGACTTCTTCTACCCTACAAACTTTATTCCTTGCAATGACACTGTACCCCGAGGTCCAGAAGAAAGCACAGACCGAGATAGATGCCGTTGTTGGAACAGGACGACTTCCCACATTCGAAGCCAGACTGCATTTGCCGTACGTGAATGCGCTGTGTACCGAACTCTTGCGCTGGATACCTGTCGCTCCTGTTGGTTCGTGTTTGCCTCGACTTTGGGAGTCCCATGCTGACAGCGCTACCCAGGTGTTGCCCATCGCCTCATGCAGGATGATGTCTACGATGGACATTTCTTGCCAGCAGGTTCGATATGTATTGCAAACATTTGGTACACCCCTCAGAATCGAGCCTTGCATTTTGCTCAACTTCTTTCTCTTAGGGGCATGTTACACGACCCCGCAACATACTTGAACCCAAAGGAGTTCGTGCCAGAACGCTTTCTTTCTGATCACGGTAAGCCGGCCGAAATCGATTCGCGCGAGACGGTCTTTGGCTTTGGCAGACGGTGAGCACCTAGCTAACACCATGATGCGCCCTGGGTCATTGACGGCGTCGACATATAGCATCTGTCCTGGTATGTCACGCTCTGTGTTGCTACAATATTGATGTTCAACTCGCGTGGTTTCAGGCCTACATGTGGCGGACGCTATGATCTACATCACTGTAGTCAATGTGCTCGCCGTGTTCAAAATCACGAAAGCCGTACGAGACGGTGTGGAGATTACACCAGCTGTGGCCCAGACAAGCGGTCATCTCAGGTGCGTATCTTGTTTGGGCCGGCTACCACACGTCTGACTCTTAATATAGCCACCCAGTACCATTTGTCTGCTCGATAAAGCCTCGCTCCCCGGCGGCGGAGATGTTGATCAGAAATTCATGTAGATAATTCTGTCTATATACCATAAACACAGAGTTTCAATGTGTCGTAACACCACTTGCTTTGACTGGGAGTTGGAGTTGCTTGCCTGCAATACCGCCCTGGTTCTGGTTAACTCTGAGTTCGCGCCGGCTTGGTGCGCAGATCGATCAGCCTTCGGCGCCCGACGCTCATTCTGTCGCGTCCGTTGCCCGATCTGATCTCATCTTCCTCAACCGCGACGACCACCGTCGACGACGCCCTCCCCTAGTCCCAGCCTGCTCTGGCTCGCTCTCACGATGCAAGCGAATGGAAATGCTCACATTTATCAAATACACAGCTCCAGCCGTCAACCGGCACCGCAGGTTCGGGATCGGCTCGCACGTCTCTATATAAGAAACGCGTCGACTCTCCGGCCCCACCTATGCTCCTTGATCCCATAAAGGTCTCACTGCAATGGCGCGCACGTCCAGCACAAAGTTCCAGTCTAGGCCCAGCGGTATCGTCTATACGGCGTCCGGGTCTACGGGAAGCCCACTCTTGGTCTACCTTCCGCTAGAGCAACTAGACGTTCATGCAGAGATAGTCGACGGTGCGTGCGTCACGTACAAGTGTCGCCTAGTTATTCTGAACACTCTTTGTAGTGTCCGCAACTGTTACGTTGACCCAGTCGTTTTGGCAGTGTTCGCCCAACGCGACGCCCCAAGCGAAGTATGTCTTCCCCGTCCCTGCCGGTGCGGCCGTATGCGCGTTCGAAATGCGTACCGAGGACGGGAGATCTATCGCCGCCGTTGCCAAAGAGAAGGAGACGGCCAGGAAGGAGCATGAGCAAGCCATCCAACAAGGTCAGCTCACCGGTTTAGTAGAGCAGATCACGGACGACGGTGAGCTAGTTCTTAGACACAGTTTGGCTGATATATTGACATGCTCGCACTAGTGTTCACCGTCTCGCTGGGATGCTTGCCGCAGCTGCAGATGATCACGACGACGCTCACCGTGCGCCCATTTCTCTGGCGCTTGTTCTATTGCGCTTACATAATTATTAGTATGTCGTGGACCTCATGGACGACGACTTCACAGATCAAGTGCGCTTTCAGCTACCAGTTTCTGTCGGGATGTATTACGAAATATTGCCGCCGGGCATGGTCAATGCGAGGATAATTCCGCCGGAGCGTACCAGGATCACGATGAACGTCCACATGAAGGGCCTCATTCGGGCTATGACAAGTCCGTCGCACCCAACGCTTGTCTTACTTCCCGAGAACGCCCAGCAGGAGACAAACTCCGATATCCAGACGAAGAGCTGTCAGTATCGCTCCAAGTCTCTTCTATTTCAAGATTTTGTTCTTTCTATTACTGCCGACGGCCTCGACGAAGCGCGCTGCTTCGTTGAACGTAGCCCGACAGGCACAGTCGCGATGCAACTGACCGTCGTCCCGCACATGAAGCTACCTCTTCTCTCATCCCAGGAGTACGTCTTCCTTGTCGACCGCAGCGGCAGCATGGGCGGGGACCGCATTGTCATGGCAAAGCGCGCTCTGGTGATGCTCCTTCGCGCGTTACCGGCCCGCGGTACGACCTTCAATATTTTCAGTTTCGGCAGCGTTAGCTCGAGCCTGTGGGACGAAAGCGTCCAGTATGACGCCGAAAGTCTCCGCCAAGCAGTAGGTGCAGCTTACGCTGAACGTCGCCGTGTCGCTCACTCGTCTATAGACCGATCACGTCGACACGATGGACGCTGACATGGGCGGAACCGAGATTCACGCGGCGCTAGAGAATGTCTTTGCGCGGCGGGGTTCTCGCCAGCCTACGGCTTGTTTTGTGCTTACTGACGGCGAGGTGAGCCGCCATCATGTATGTCGCGACAGTGTATTTACCACACGTCCACACTGCACCAGGCGTGGGATCTGGATGCGACCATCGGGTCGGTTGCTAATGCCGCCAAGGAAGCAGGCCCTGAAGCCCCACTGCGCGTCTTCACACTTGGGATCGGCGAGACGACGTCGACTGCGATGTGTCAGGGTATCGCTCGTGCCGGCAACGGAGCGTGCTTGATGGCGACGACGTCGGACACCATTGTCGCCAAGTGCTCCAAGCTCGTCAAGGCGAGTCGCACAGAAATCTACAGGGACGTCACTATCGATTGGGGAATCACCACGCCATCCAGCACCTCGTCTTCTTCGGATGTGCAGAACGTTCCGTTCCTCCAAGCACCCCACATCCTTCCGTCGATCTTTGGTGGCGTGCGCTTTAACGTGTTCGCAATTACCAGACCGGAGGGCTCCGTGCTACCCCGAGAGGTGGTTCTCAAAGCCACCCCAATCGGACCGTCAGAACCACTGAGCATTGCTGTGCCGGTTCAAGAACTCGTTCTGAAGGACGGGGACCCGAAAAGGCCGCTCATACACGCGCTCGCCGCGCGTCGGACGATCATGGACCTCGAGGATCGCGAGGCCGGCGATATATCCCCCGAAACGAAGGCCACCATCATACACCTAGGAGAGCAATACCAGCTTGCGAGCCGCTTCACATCCTTCATTGCAGTCGAGGATCCCACGCAGGAGAAGCTCAACGCCATTGATCTCTTCGACAGGCCGCCTGAACCCCAGCCTCAGGAGGCTACTGCTGTCGCCTCGAGCTCTTCTACGGTTGGCGGTGGTCGTGCTCGCGCACGGACGAAGCAAACCGCTCGAAAGACGACCGGCGGCAAGGCGGCAAGAAAGCAGCTGGTCAGGAAGGGGGCACGGAAAACGGCTGCAACGGCTGCCGTCCCGGCACCCGTGGAAGCGGAGTGTTTCGATGTGGTCGAGAGCGAAGACGATGTCATCAAGCTCGTGCGGCTGCAGGCGTTCGACGGCTCCTTCGAGTCGGGCCCGCTGCTGGCGCAAATCGTGGGCCAGGCAGCGTTGGATGAGGCGAAGAATATCGGGAAGGGCGAGACGGTCTGGGCAACCGTGGTTGCCATCGTCTGGTTGAAGAAACACTTGGTGGAGCAGCCTGAGTTGCTGGAGAGCCTTGTGGACAAGGCGCGAGAGTATGTCGAGCAGATACCAGGTCTCGATTTCGACATCTTGGTTCAAGCCGCCGCTGGTTTTGTTGTGTGACATGGTGTCGATACAAACCAGATGCTTTCGTCAGCACGTACCCTGATGTACTGAGGATTTATGATAAGCAGGACAATTCACAATTTCGTATAGGCCCACATTTATGTGATCGGGACAGTTGTACATTGCGTGTGGTAGGTCCCGATGGCATGCCAGATGCGCTTCAGCACGCCCCTCGACATCGACCGAACAGGCAGCCGAGAACCATTTGAACAGTCGACGTTTTCCATACATGTAGGCGACAACGGCCATCATGAATCTCCGCAGTCAATATGCCTGCGTCCGAGCCACCGAAGGCGTGATGCATTCTCCTACAGGTGTATTTATTGACGTTACTCGACGGTCTTCAAACGCACGCTCTCGCCGGTTTGTCTCTCGTCTTCTGAACAACAGACGATGTCTCTCCCCAAGCTCCCTCTCCTGTTGTGCGGCTCGATCTGCAACCACCTTTCGAACACGGCACCGACCACCCCGCCATCTAAAGAGGAACGCGACAAGTACGTGGCAAAGAGCGGGAAGCATGAGCGTGGCCCGCTTACAATATCGCACGCCGCAACGATTTACAAGGTGCGCATACCCCTCAAAGAAAAGCGAATTGAACGTTTACTTGCAGCTCCTTCGATAGCGAGCGTTTCACATCCTAAGCGGCCTCGAGACCCTTGCCATACTCACAGCATACACATCACGCAATCCCGAAGTTCTCTCTCATATCCCATCCTTTATACGGCGCCTGCCCGCGCTCTTCCCGCCACTCAATCGTCTAATCGAGCCCCTCGCCAGGGCGGGTGAGGCGGTGTCGCTGTCGCCTCTCGTCTACACGTCGTTCGCCGCCTTGTTCGCCGGCGCGCTCGTGCGCTGCGCCGCAAAGCGGCGGATGGGCCCGCTATACACATACCAGCTGTCCGTGCGCAAGGCGCACAAGCTCGTCACCAGTGGCCCGTACGCGTTCGTGCGCCACCCTGGGTACGCTGGCGGGCACCTCTTCCTCCTCGGTGCGGCGCACTTTCAGTTCGGCGCGGGCTCGTACTGGCATGCGGCGCGCCTATGGCATTGGCCCGGCATTCTAGGCATAGGTGCAAAGGCGTTCGGAGTCACGTACTTCGCGATGGTGGTGTATCTTGCTTTTGGTGCGTGCGGTTCTGAAAGGAGAATTCCCGGAGGAGTGGAACGCATGGGCTAATGTCGGAAAATTGGAAAAAGCCTCGCGAGACCCTAGCATAGGGCTGCCTCGCGTTGGCCTCGCGATTTAGTGCGATATTGCTTCTTTGTCACATGTCGTCTCGCCTATGCCTACCCGA
>ALYI01003980.1:0-20172 GCA_001969225.1 Ceriporiopsis andreanae CBS 279.92 | reverse complement strand
CCGCCACGTTACCCCTATCCCCGAGGGCCTCGACTCTGCTGAGGCTGCCTCCATCCTTTGCGCTGTGAGTATCTTGTCATCTATTCGGTTCAAGCGTGTATCTTACGTCTCTTGTCCAGGGTGTCACCGTCTACCGCGCCATCAAGTACTCCAACACCAAGATCGGTGACTGGATCGTGCTCCCCGGTGCTGGTGGAGGACTCGGACACTTGGCTGTCCAGTACGCCGCTGCCATGGGTCTCCGTGTCTGCGCTGTTGGTGCGTCTCTTCGACCCCTTCTTTCGTAATATGTGCTGATCGCAATATCCGCTCTTCAGACACTGGTGCTGAGAAGCGCGACCTGTGCTTCAAGCTCGGCGCCGAGCGCTGGGTCGACTTCCGCGAGTCCAAGGACCTCGTGGCCGACATCAAGGCTGCATGTGACGGTGAGGGCCCCCACGCCGCCGTTGTGACCGCCGCCACCTCCAAGGCGTACGAGCAGGCCGTTGACTACCTCCGCCCCGGAGGATACCTCATGGTCGTCGGTCTCCCCGCCAAGGCATCGCTGTCCGCCGACATCTTCTTCACCGTTGTCAAGGGCATCTCGATCCTCGGCTCCTACGTCGGAAACCGCCAAGATGCGCGCGAGTCCCTCGACATCGCCGCCCGCGGCAAGGTTAAGTGCCACTACGTCACGAAGCCCCTCGCTGCCCTCAAGGAGTACGTCGTTTGCTTCGTGATGGTTTACGATCAGCAGCTGACTCCAATTCTTTCATCAGGACTTATGAGGGAATGGAGAAGGGTACCGTTGTTGGCCGTATCGTCCTCGACTTCAAGAACTAGATGCGTCGCTCTAGAAAGCAATGTACAATCATTACAAGTATAATTAATGTAGAACCAGTGTATCAACAAGCTGTCGATGCTGTCGCGGATGTTATCATGTCTCGCCTTCACGTATCGCCATGTGCATGAGATCGCGGTAATGCCTTCCTGATTGTTGGAATTGCAGTCTGGAAGCTCAGGCTGTTGTAATGGTAGGTCATGACATGACATGTCGCACACCGCAATGCATCAAAGGCAAGTGTAAAGTACAGCTACGCGAAGATATTATCAATTACAGATTGTTGTCGAATATATGGTCCATGGTCCAAGCCAGTGTCAATACCAGTGTCAGTTGGATATGCTATAAGTCGGGTATGTAGTGTGTAGGGGCATCGTATAGTATATGTGCAATGTGGCAGGCGTGAGCATCGATGTGGATAGCCTTTGTGCGTGGAGATGCGCTTTTACTCTCGCAGTCGGCGGGCTCACAAGGGCTCAGGAACACCAGGGCCGCCGAGCTCGCCGCCGAAGAACCAGTACTTGGACGCGTACTTAACGCTGATGTCCTGTGTCTGGCCGAAGACGCACTGCAGAAAAACGCGTGTCAGCAAGGCGTGACACGTAAAGGACAGCGGACAACACGTACAGATGAAGGCGGCTGGCCGCCAACGGTGTCCGTGCGGAATACCTCGTCCGCGATCTCTCCCCCGCTCGCGCCGCCGATGTTAACGACATCCAGCCAGTTGATATTCACGGTGGCGTTCGGCGCGGCGACGCTGCCCTTGCCCTTCGCGACGATGAACGCGTTCGGGTCGCCCGCGAACTTGGGGTTGCCCGATGAGACAAAGTCCCACTTCGGCGACACTCCCTGGCCCGTCGTGGGGTTGGTCACGAAGTAGTGCTGCGCGAGAACCTCGGGCGGGTCCACCGCATGGAAGAACGCGATGAAGTCCTGCACGGAGAAGTTGGCGGGGAACGCGTCCCACGCGGCGAACAACGGTTGTTGGATCGTGTCGAACAGCGTGGAGTTGACGAGGCACGAGATGTCGAAGAGCTCGGCGACGGCCCCGACGTTTCTAAAGACACGGCAAAACGAGACACGATCAGCAAAGTTAAGCGAGAGGCGGGAATGGTGATGCGCCAAGCGGGCGATCATCGAGCAATGGAGGGCGCCACTCACGTGAAGTTGTTGCTCTGCGTGCACGTGTAATTCTGCACGCCGAAGGCCAGGCCCACGAATGTTGGTGTCGTGTTAGTTGGCGGCGTGAGGGTGTTGTTGATAGGTGCGAGGTTCAGGCGGTCCACGCTCTGCGAGATATCGCAGCGCGTAAGGCCCTGGAAGGCAGCATAGTGTTCGCCAATTGTTGACGTCGCCGCGGAGGCGAAGAGCGTGTGCATCAACTTGGAGATGGCGACCATGGCTGGTTCGAGTAATGGAGGGGATGGAAAGGGAAAAAGTGACGAAAATTGAACGATAATGGTACCCCAGGGTGTGCATGGAAAGCTTTATAGTTTGTGGGTGCATGCACACGGAGGCATTTCTCGCGTTTCACGTTTAGCGGGGCGCGCACATCACGGCGGTGGGATTAGGTGGTCAATGACTGTTTCAGGGATTAAGGACGGCCGCACAGCCGTCAATCGGATTGGCGGGAGCCAAATCCATTGTGCTGGTCTGGCTGTGTGGCCAGCAGTGCACACCCCGGCTGGCTCGTGCCGCGACAATAAGGTCGCCATTGTACAGGTATGGCAGGTGCTCAAACGACGATAATGTCCAACCTGGCAAGAATAAGTGAGAGGAGGAAGCAAATGGCATTGTTCGAATTAGAGCGCCCACTGCATCACTCATCACTCGGCTAGTACGCCACGCCGGGCGAGAAAACCCGACTGGTGGCCGTGTTCTTTGCACCACCAGCTGCGGTCGTACAGCATGATAGTCCAGCTTTTGTCATGCACATCCTGCTCGATATTCAGCCGTAAGAACGAACGGGAGCCTCGTGTTTGGGCTGCTGAGCCGTGGAGAACGGGCGGCTGAAGCGGCATGGGACCGCAGCAATAACATAAAAAGTATCATAGAGGCATTCCGCGGAGAACGTGCACTGAAAACGACGCCGGCAATCTTTCGCAAGTCAGGAACACGCTTGCGGGCTACAGGGTCGCGCAGGGAATGATGGTGGCGATTGAAGTGGCGAGATATATCAGGCGCCCGTGTTTGATCAGATCAGTCGCGCGCGCGTCGTTTGATGCGGCGGCTTGCACCTCTTCCGCCAACGGCGAGCTCACTGAAATGGGTTTTCAACACCTCTTCCGCCTGTCGGTGCTCTTTTTGTGCATCGCGTTATGCTCACGCGTCCTGAACGACCCTCTCGCGAGCAATGTCCAATCACTCTTACTCGCGCCCGAAATTGCACGGCCTTCCCGGATCCTTCTCCTCACCGCCCATCCGGACGACGAGTGCATGTTCTTCGCGCCCACGATATCGGCATTGGTATCGTGGCGCCAGTTCTCAAAACCAAGCGATGAGGAAGCTCGCGTTTCGCAACCGGAGGTGGAGGTGTATTCGCTATGCTTGTCGGTCGGCGATGCAGACGGTTTGGGCAGTGTCCGCCGAAACGAGCTGGCCGCCAGCCTGGACGTCTTGGGGATAGACCAGACCCGGCGGTGGGTTGTGGATAGTCCGTGAGTGTTCATTCCATTTTGTTCGCGCCATCATTATGATGGGGAGGCAACCGCACGGAGTGTTAGTGTAACGTGCTGATGTCCGTGTTCTATTCCGTACTAGTAACCTGAAAGATAACTTCACTGCGAAATGGGATGCAGACATTATTGCAGAGACGATCCGACCGTATGTCGCGCAGAACAACATCGATACTGTGCGTACATATCTAACGGCTTTGTATTGCGCTTTACTGGGCCGTCTTGATTGACTCAAAAACTTATTCCGCTGGGCGCACAGATCCTGACTTTCGACTACCTCGGCATCTCCTCGCACCCGAACCACAGGTCTCTACCCCGAGGCGTCGCACGCCTTCTCCAAACGACGTACTCTGAAGAGGCGGCACAGCCGCGACACCTGCGCGCGTTTGGCCTGATCACGGTGCCGCTCATCCCGAAATACGTCGGGCCGTGCGCTGCACTGCTCGCCAAGTTCGACCTCGCGTTTGTCGGTTTCGTGAGCCAGCTGCGAGTGCCGTCCCTATCGTCGTTGCTTGCGTCGTTTTCCTCTGCTCATACATCTACCTCCACCGCTCCATCTACGTCTGCACCTTCCTCATCGGCCACCCCGTCTTCCGGCGCACCCGCGGTGTTCGTCGCGGGCACGCACGCTTACGCAACTGCCCTCCGCGCCATGCGGGAGCACCGCTCGCAGCTGGTGTGGTTCCGCTGGCTGTACGTCGCCGCGTCGCGCTATATGTGGGTGAACGAGTGGCTCGAGATTGCCCCCGCCGGCGTATAGCGCACGATGGCGAGTAGAGGGGGGAGGTGTGGGTAGGTGTGGAACGAAGACTGGACGCGACAAGTAAAATGGGGATGAACAGGACAAGTAGCAGCACGGCCAGGTGCAGCCTATTACCTGTGCCGAGCAGGACGCCAGAAAGTGTGGCACCGCTCTCCCGGATCCTGGTTCTTCAAACTTGGCCCTCGGAGACGTACTTGCCCTGCTTTACCACCTACAGTGCGCAGTGCTCACTGCTTTGTGGACAGACCGTCCTATGAGACCAAGGATGCGCAGAATAATTAGGACATTGTCCTATAGACTCGGAAGTAGCGCGAGAATGGGAACAAGCCATGGCAGGACAGTACGGAAGCGCACGAAAGATCTAAGCTTCACATCCCTCTACAGTCCGTGATCCGCGCCGTGTGACGAGTAAGTTGTGGGATACAGCGTATCTGCTCATTCAGTTTGCATTCAGTATCGAGTTTCCGCACCTACTTGTCCTGCAACGACCTTGAGACGATCTGCTCAAGGTTTACCACGAAAATTGCCCTTGATCAGGCAGTGTAGCCAAGTGGTTACGGCGTCACGTTTAGGTCTTAGGATGAATCCGTGATGGGTTTCCCGCGCGAGTTCGAATCTCGTCACTGTCAGGACGGTTTAATAGTACTTTTTGCTCGTCATACTATGCAGGTATTAGGATTTCTGAGCAATAAGCAGTGTACAGTGGAGTGACCCAGGACCTGTTTATAATCATTGACGTGGACATAGTCTCATCAGCGCTGTAGTACTTGTGAGGTCTATGTTTTGAGGTTAAATAAGCATATCTTCGAGAAAGAAGCCATATCTGTTTTGTGATTACTCACTAAATCACTATTTGCTTCGCATTGCCTTTGTGGCGTTCGATGCTTGCACTACACGGAATGAATATCCGTGGAAAAGTTTTGCTTTCCCTTCACGATGCTGCTCGTCTCAGCATCATCGCTGCTGTGCTCGTTGAATGCATGCGCCATGACGTCAATCTCTTCAAAGGCGTGGTGGGCTCCTGCTGCTGGGAACGCGTAGTTCAACGTGCAATAGACTATAGCAGACACGCCGAAGCCGGTGAAGAATGACATTTGGTAAATGTGCGTGGCTGCAATAGGGACCGTGCGTCCAGCTGCACGCGCGGAGTAGTGAGCAGATGATGACATGTCCAAAAGCACAGAAGCAAAAGACTTACTGGCCCCGGCGAAGCCTACCACGTTGATGAGGATACCCGCGATGTATGCTGCGTATGCACTGCGGAAGCCCATGGTCAACCGAGATGCGGGCGCCTGTCAGAGGCGAGCACCGTACCGAAAGTTAATGCCGTAGGTATACCAGTACCACCCTTGGCGATCGGTCGTGTAGAGGTCTTTCACTCGGTAATGACCTCTACGTATGAGGTAGTAGTCCGATATCTACGGGAGCTGAGCACGATTAGAAGGAGATTTACAGTATACTACTCACCATCACGCCGGCAATCGAACTCAAGAAAACCGAGTATGCGGACAAGTAGGAACTGAAGTTGTTGCTGCTTTTCAAAAGATTCCATGGAAGCATGCAGATCCCAACAATCGCCGCGATATAGCCACCCCTGCGTATATTCTACAAACCGTCAGCACAAATGAGGGAGTAAGGCATCGAACACACCAAGTACTGCGGGAACAGCGCAGTCAGATCGCAGCCCGCGCTGATAGAGTTCGCGGAGATATTCGTGCTGTGGCGGTGTGTTAGGATGCCCGGATGTTCGAGTAGCGGCGTAGTCTGCTCACCCGAGCTGAAGCGTCAACCGTCAACCGCCATTCAGCCAGCATGAGGCGAGATGCAGTGTTGCAGGAAAAGAGGGGTGGCTGACCTGGGCAATGATGAACGCCGCAGCAATGAACCAGACCTAAGGAGTGTATTGAGCTGCCAGAGGAGACGAAGTCAGGGATGCTAGATGTAGACAACGTACACCAAATCGCGTGGCGTGCGACGGGTCATCATCTAGGAATTTACCCAGCAGATCTATCGGCGACCAGATTGCCTCGCCATACAGGGTCTGCGAAGACGAGCTGACGATAATCCCGATAAAGCTCACGATCGAGAAGCCGAGAGGAACAGAGATGAGCTGTGGGAGGACAGCCGCCGAGGGATATTGGGCGCGCGAGGCGAAGTCTGGGGCATTGCTGCTGCGCGGTCAGAGTTTGCTAACGAACGAAGAGCTAAGGCGTACGTTACAAGAGTGGCCATGTTGCTGATACAGGACATCAAACTCGCGACCATATTCCATCCAAGCTCGCTCCCGTGTATGGTCGATGGCTGCCGAATAATGGGCCCGACACCGTGTGCCTTGACGATGCACCAGATAAAGAAGATGATGCCTGCGATAGGCACGACGGCCGCTTTCACCGTGAACAGATGGCGGCTGAATTAATTCAGTGGGTGGCTTTCGAAGGTCTTGGCATAGCACTCACATCTGGTGAATCGGGAACCATATGGCAGGGAGGGAGATGAACCAGAAAAGGAAGAAGCACATGAAGTCCCTCGTGGTTGTGCCAGACGAGGCCGGCAAGTGGTTTGCTGGATGATATCTGTCTAATACCAGTACTTGAAGATGGTTGGCACGACTCACGTATGTTGTTCACACTGGGCCACATAGCTCGCAGCATTACCAAGACACAGGTGCCGCCGATACTAGCCTAACAGAAGCGTTAACCAGGTGATCGATCCTCTAAACGGGATTCCCACCTGTACCCCGTACCAAATGCTGCGAGATCACGTCGGTCAGCGGGTAGGAACACAGAGAGTATGAGTCTATCGACGACCCACCAAGCCATGACTCCGCGATTGAAGACCGGCCAAAGACTTCCATACAGCCCAAAGCTCGTCCGTGCAACCACGGGGAACGTAACGTGGAATATAGCGCCGGGACGGGCGTTCAGAACGATGAATGGTGTCACGAGCGAGTAGCCAAGCCAGACGCATATCCACGCCTGCCACCATGAAAGCCCCAGTTGTACCATTGACGACACGATCATCCACCTTGATTGAGGTCCCGTTAGCTACAGTTGCGTTTACATGGCGCGCAAAACGTACGTGTTGATGTTGAAGCTGTCCGCAACCCAGCTATAGCGATCGTAAAATCTGTGAGTGTCCCGTTAGGAGCAGATCCCTACTCACAATGCTACGAAGTTCCACGCCTTCCACGTCCGTTTCTCTGGAGGGACAGGGAGTAAGTCATCGTTCTGGCGGAAACATAGTCAGCGTCAAATCGCAAGAGCGCCATGCGAGATGTATGCACTTACAGCCAGAAATAGCTGAGAGTAAGATAGGTCTTTGTCATGCGAAACTTCCAGCTTTCGAATAACTTGTCTGCAGTGATCAACCATTGCTGGCGCCATCCTGACGACTTGAAGCAGAGTGCTGTGCCAAGCAGGGGAGCTCACAACTTTAGGGTGGGTCGTACTTAAGTACTGCATGGAACCAAGCTTCCTTCTATCACCGGAATCATAGCGGAAGGGCGTCCCGACGCCGCTGCACATTGATAACGATAGAGTCGTGTCCACGCCTGTGGAGATAACAATATCGCATACGCGATAGCATTTGAGCGTGAGTGAAGCGTATATTGGCGCTGGGGAGCAGTCGGCACGCGATGACAATTGTCAGTCGGACATGTTCCAGTTGAGTCGTCACATGGTGAGTATGGATGCATTCATCGTAGAGTGCCTTCAAGCCTCAAAATAGAGGGCCAGGAGTGGGAAGCTGGGAAGTTTGGAAGTAGAAAGTTTTAATCAATTGATGGCGTATGACTCGGTCGAAGCGCACGCGAGGACGCCAGTGGGTGGGCGTTGGACCCGGTTGTCATCGATTCATCAGCGAGGCAGGATACCCGCGAAACGTTTTCGTCAGTCGTCGGCAGCGGTCCCTGGAAAAGGGCGACCAGAGAACAACACCTGCCGACTCGCGCGAAGGATGTGCGAGTCGGCCTAGTGAGAATTTCTTTTGTGCCGTGCGGTCGTGTAGCTGCGAGTTGATCGATAACGTTGCTGATCTTGTACATGAGAGCTAGAGATACACTGGTATACAGACGGATACGATAATTACCTCTTTCCATCATGATACGAAGACCTTCCGCAAATCCAAGAAATTACACCGTTCACCCGTTCGAGGGCAGGTCACCATTCCATCGTTCCTCGCTGCCATATCTTCCAGCGCCTGTCGAAAGAAGTCCGTCATCGAGCACCCAGTCGACGAACATGCGGCTTACCTCTTTCGAATATACATTTCCGTTGACGGGAAACGCCAGTGGCGAATTATTGTCATCCATGATTCTTCCCGTGATGCGACAGACGATGGTGGAGTTCACGTGGTGGCTGAAAGGCACCTCTTTCGCAAGTATGTTTAGGCTACCGCTGCAGACCGGACAATCGACATTCTTTGTATCGTGCGTATAACACGCGGGAAGTTTGAGGGATGCCAGGCCGGCATACATGGCTAAGTGCAGAAGCGGCTCTGTTGGCAGCGTGCTGAGGTTGTAGATAGCGAGACGGAAAGATTGCGTGAGCGTGCTCCACCGTGAGAGATCGTATAATCGCTGGTTGTCACAAACGAATAATTGTTACGTGTGCTCTTAGCGTTGTGTGGAGCTTGCCTACCTTGTATGGTCCGAATGCTGTACCGGGACTGTACGCAAGCAAAGCTGATGCTTGGTATATCTGAGCAGAGTGTGTCTCTTGCCAGTGATTGAGGTACTTCTTGTGGTACGCTATAGCTTCCATCAGGCTTCGCGTCCGAGCGAGCTCAATGAACTCCTGGAGACGCAAGTCGAATTCGAGGGTGTTCTGGTGATACATCAAAGATGCCGTCAGACGGTGAGGATGCTAACCCGGCGATGACCTCACCTTGACCTTCCGCAGAGCCTGCTTGTTCTCACTGCACCATGCAAGAGCTTCTGTACAGCTCTGCCGTGCTAAAGCATCCTCTATCCGTCGAATGTCGGAGAACAGATCAATGTCAACAAGGGTCTCGATTCCGCGCTCCCGTGCAATCTGCCGAGCGGTGGTTTCTTTACGATTCCGCAGCGCCCAGTCTACCAACCACCTGTCCAGCCGTGTGTCTGCCCAGCGGGAGAACTCTGGCGTGTTGGCTGATGGCATCGACTCGAGTGCGGCCAAATGTTCTAGTCGCTCGCGCATCACTGCGAGCGTGGGCTTCCCGGCGGTCGTGTGCAACTCAGCAAGCTGTAACAACAATCATAAGCATATGTGTGGAATCCGAATAACGGAGCAATGTACCTTGCGCTTGAGGTTCTCTGCCCGCTTCGACATGCCGTCTATGATTCTCATAGCCTCGTCGCTGTCCACCTCCCCGGACTGAGCCCGCGAAGCTAGGTCACTTGCTGCGGTCTGTAGTGCTCCAAGTTCTTTCTCGATATTCTTCTGTGATATCCGGAACACCTTGCGGTAGTTCTCATATGGCACCTGCGCTCACTCGTCAGCACGCACTCTCTATCTCACGGCCAGGGCTACTCACCCGGACGAATGGCTGTTCAAACAACATGATGCCGTCCATGTTCAAGCCGTTTCCCGCCATTCTCGGCGACGTGGGCGATACTTCACTGGCTCTGGAAATAGTACGTCGGCGATTGCAAGGATGGTGTGGACGCCAACGAGTCGGTGTGTTCAAACCTCCGTCTAAGGCCAGATATGTCAGAACAACATCACATATACAATGCTCTGTCAGACTGACGACACTGTAATTGTAAGAAGTTGCTCAGCTCGTAGGCAATCCTTCCGTGTGTGGCTTTTGTGAACGAGGCTCAGCGACTCGCGAGCTCGAGGCGCGAAATCAGTGAGCGCCCGCGTCGGAGAGCGGGTCGGATACGGAACGTCTGCATGGAACTCCGACTGATGGTTCTTCGCCACCAACATGTTCGACAGTTTGTCGACAGTTTGGCTTGCACGCTCAACAACCACGAATGTTAGCAAGACCAGCATAATCTTTGCGAGATATCTTTCGGGTCAGCGCTCCTGCTGCAAATGTCCTCGTGTCTCTCTCGGCCGGTCTCGTCAACCACCAATCATTGCTTCGGAGTGCGCATGCAGTACTGCAGTATCGAGTCATGTCTCCTGAACTCCGGATACTTGGCAGCCTTCCTCTGGCGGTAAGCTAGCCCTGTCTTACAATACATCAGCGATGCATAACCAGTTTCACAGGTCCCCCCGAAGGGCAGTAAAGCCCGCGTGTGATTGGCAAAAGGGAGGGGATATTCCCAGGTGGTGATAAAAATTGTGTCTTTTATTCCCACACGCCTGGTAAGTGACAAATACCAAATTCATCAAGGTGAGCGTAGGGGAAAAGTCAACGACGCTCTCAGGGACTTGCTTTGCGCCCACTGAGATCAATTCCACCTCGGGTTGGGATTTTTGAAAACCGCGTGAGTATCCCCTGAACGGCGTCAGCCCAGGCATGATCATCGTCCGCCGACTTTTACACTGGAGGGAGTTACATCGTCGGTGTTGTGACCCCTTCCGTCGCGTTACGCACCAGCGAGGCCGAATAGAGTCGAAGGTGTGCATGATTATTAGCGAGTGCGTCCCCAGAGCTTATTCGGTATTTTTGGACAAGACTTATCTGGAGGTTCAAAATGGACTCGCCGAACGCATGCTTCCCAAGTCTCCGACGGTTTTCGTGCGCCCAGGAACACCAGCAGGACGTTTGAAACTTCTAGAAAGGTGAAGACTGTGTACCCACTGCACTCGATTTGTGCTCTCCTACGATGGCCCTGTGTCGTGAGATCATATCTCAGCACCGAATTTGCGTATGCTCACTCACTTCCGTCATCGTGTTCATCTCTACACCTCGGTACCCGCGTCTCTTACTAATCCGTAAATGCAGCATGCTTTTGATCCTGTCGTTACACGTCGCAGTGTGGTCATACCAATGCTTGCGGCCCTGAGCTCAATGTAGGCCTTCCATTTCGCCACACAATTGCGTGCTCATCTCAGTTCCGTCGCCCCTCAGCGCAATGTGAGCCGTCAACGAAACGTCGTCATAGGAAACATCCACTCCGCGCGGGTCGCGCAGCACTCCTGCTTGCCCTGATAGCGAGCGCCTTCACTTCATAGTGTGGTGTGGCGCTCGGTAGAGCAGCCTTGTCGTTCTTCTCGATTTGGTCCTTTGATCCCTCCGCATGCGTAGAACGCATCGTTACCACTCGTTGCATGAGCCGACACGGGGTCACGACGCATCCGACTCCATTCGCCGGTCCGAGACTCAGCAGGCCGTTGACTTCCGCGAGGCGCATTGCCCGAGGGTCAATCACCTGCGTTATGAGCGGCCCTACTGACCCAGGCGTCCTTGTCGCAACGCGCTGAGATGGGCGGCCTTCCCGCGAGGTCCGCCAACGTACCCCGGCTCGACGGTGGCGCTCCTGACGACACTCTCGACGACTCGTCGTGGCGCGCAGTCTATGAAGATTGTAATACGTCGCGAAGGCCGCTGAGAGACCGACCTGTCGCTTAGCTTCCTTCTCCAACGCGATCCGTTGATGGTCAACTGCTGATTGTGTTAGGAACATCACAATGATTGCTGTTCCTCAACGATGATAGTCGAAAAGCCGCTCATCGGACGGCTACTACCGAATGGGCGGACGCTCTGATCCAGACTTCTCGGTGATCGACTTGGGCTCAACAGCTCTCAGAGCCAAGGTGCGTAATGGCGCTTGTAGCCGGCCTTAACAGCGGTACAGCTGATGTGAGTCAGCGCTTGATGCGAACAACAGGCAGTGGCCGCTGAAGAGCAGAACACTGAGCGTCCGCACCGATTTGGCAGGTCTTCAAGAGCATCTTTCTGTTCCTGAAGCGGCGGCGAACGTCGTTACCCGTGATCAAATCCCGACATGGGAAGAGCATAAGCCGACCGTCAGCTGCGGTGAGTATTGATGTCCGAGCTCTCCATCGCAGCAGGAGTACCGTGAACGTTGACGCATTCTCCAGCTGAGATGTCGATGGGCCGCACACGCGTAAATTTTGGAGGCCTACTGAGGGTCGTCGGAAGGTGTTTTGTTCTAATCAGAGTACCGAGCCAAGTTCGAATGTCCCGCTGTCTTCGGTACTACGTCGTTCCAGGTGCGTACCACGCGTACACATAGACTTTTACATTGAGATAAACAAACCTGACGGGAGCAGTATGCGCATCTTCCCGACAGTCACGAGGACAGAGTACTGCGCGACATCTCACTTGCGGCCGCGCTTCCGTGTGCTCGAGAACGGCGGACGTTCGACAACGTGAGCATCGAGAGTGGGCCATTTGCGTCCCACAGTTCCTCTCCGACTTACCAGTTTTCTGGGTAATATGGAATTATGATCTGCTGAGGGCTCTTCGAGGTTTCAGTGTCGCAGAGTTTGTTTCGGTACGAACTCCAGCTCCGGTGCGCTAACGCCCTGCACTCGCGCTCCCGGATTCTAATTGTATTGCGTCGGTCTGGCATAACGGGACCACCATGGCATGGCGATGCATATAACGACCACTGGAGCCGCACACTTTACTGTGGATGTGCCATGCCCGAGCGAACACGTTTTCAGACGTTTGGGAGCAGAGCCTCTGGCCTTGCGAAAGCATAGCAACCGGCGGCGCGTCGCGTGGCATCGCGTGGCAAGTCAGGCGCCCAAGGGCAGATGCCGCCGGCACTTCTCTGCCCTCGGGAGCCAAAGTATTCTGACACAGGGGTTCATTGCCTTTTCGCTCTCATGCTCAGTCTCGCGGAAGAATATTCAAAGTACGTGGATCCGTGTCCGCGGTAGTCCACCGTTGCTCACGCTCTGCTATCACAGGAAATAACGCGTATACTCGCAGCTTTTCAAGGTAGGGCCCGGAGAGCATTTGTTTTCGTCGAGACAGCACCTCCATCACGTCGGGAAGCCAGATGGTGGAATGTGCTTCAGCTGTGGCGGTATCAATCTGTGTACCGTATCCAGTTGCAGATCTGAAACCGATTCCGAGTCTCGAGGCTTGTGCCTTACCCAGAGGTTATGGCTTATCGAGATTCGTGTTTACGTGCCGTCCTCGGGAATTCGCCTGTGTTCAGCGTCCGAGATGTCCACCACCATGAGCGATTCCGAAGGCGAGGCAGGAAAACGTCCAGTATATAGAGCCAAGCGGTCTGCCGACCAGAAGCTCAACTCAACTCCAAGCCAAGCACGCCTCTCCCAGTCTTCGAATAATCTCGACATGTCTTTCAACATGAACCCCTATACTCAAGGTGGCTGGGCCAGGCAGCCTTCCCAGCAAAACTGGGGAACGGCTCCCTCAGTTTTCGGCGCACTCCCTTCCCTTCCTGTCTCTACGTCTGTTCCCCGCTCCATGCAACCTGACAGCGTCACGTTCCAATTCACCCAATTTAATTCGACCGTCCTCAACTGCGCAGTATTGGGCCCGCAATCGCGCGTCGCATATCGTATTGTCACGGAGTCCACGACCCCTTCCTGCACCATTTGGAAGGATAACGAGAGCCGCAACATTGCGATGGTGCAGTGGCAGCCGAACGCCACCCTCGAGATTCGAGGCGTGACTCCAAGGCAGAGAATTCGCGACTGGCTGCGACTGTCTCCTGATCAGAGGTTTGTGTAGTTCGTCCGGTTTCTCGCCGATGAAAAGAACTCGACGCTCACGTATTACTCCCCTACAGCCAGCGCACTATGGAAGTCCGTGGTATCCACTACGCGTGGGCCCCGATAGACGGGTTCATCTGTGTACGTTCTGGTCTCTCTCCGACTAATGGACGCGCTGACGGAGGTCTCGCAGCTATACAGGACGCAGACTTCCGCTCCAAAGGTCCTTGCCCGCGTTGCCCGGGCTCCGTCTATGGTTCTTCTAGAACTCACTCAAGAGGCTCTTCAACTGAGCCTCCTCGAACCTTGCCTCGTCGCCACCGTCCTCTTTGTCTGCGGACACAATATCGACTGAGGCGGCTGTGCCGTCGATCACGAGCTCGTTTACTCAGACAGTGCTCACACATCTCTCCCCACACTCAGCGCTGTATCAATAATGCGTGCTATTGTTATACCCGTCATATGCTCCTCATTCCATCCCCACTGTATCATTAGCTATTTAACATTTCGCAGCCCTTGTAGCCATAGTGTATGAGCCTGGACGGCTCCGTTCTTGTAGAGATCATAGACGCGTTTTTGTATCCCTATAATCCCTATTGCGTTCTTATTTATCACATTTATTGACTATGGTCATCGCAGTCCTCATATGTCGCTTTTGCAGGCGTCCCAGACGCGTAAAAGGTAGGCTCGTCGCAGGGCGCAAAGTTAGGGTGAGCTCGGAGGCAAGTACTTCGGAGGTAACGGAAGTTACCCCAGCCGCCGATCGATGACACAGGATCTGCACTGCATTCAAGGATGTCACGCGAGACCCTTGGTAAGAGATCCCAGGGTATTGGCTGGCCCGTCGCACAAATCGTACGAGTTGAAACCCAGAGCTGATAGTGAAAACATTCGCGCGCAATGGTACATGTACGCAGTAAATAACCCTTCTCGAGTGATCTACCCTTCCTCGAGAGTCCGCAAGAATTTTTCGTATGCAGTAGAGCGGATGTGGTGCAGTTTGGCGGATTCAGCGACGTTGGCTGTGCGGAGCTGGGTCCCAAGCTAGAGCGAGGGCGGAGCACGGTGTGAGACAAGGCGGTGAGATGGGTAAGACAGTGAGACTCACGGCGAGGGGGCGCAGTCGGTCCAGTTGTACTGACAATCCAGAGATCATCTCGGCTACCGCAGCGTTGTGGCGCTCGTCCGACCGGTCACGTAGTATATCGGGAAGGACGCTAATCAACTTGGGCACGCTTCGCGTCAACTCTTCGATTTCGGCAAAGACGGCATGTCCGTCTTCGGTGCTGGTGGCGCTTTGGTCAACGCTATCGATAATCTGACGCAACTCCGGCATGCGGTTCATCGCGTGCACATAATCGAGGAACGCCTGCGGGAAGTAAAGATTAACAAATCTCGCATACCAGATCGAAGTTCGAAATCCTGCGGGGAAGCAACTTGCCTTGCCGCGGAGGTGCCATCCATCAACCTGATGGCCCGCGATTCCCGCAAACAGCTTTTCCAGGAGGGCCAGATCTTCTCTGATAATAGCATCGGGCGCCAATTCCAGCACCGCTAATTCGTGAGCGGCGTTGTACAGGCCTGCCAAGAGGTACAGCTCGTAGGCCCGGTATACATTGCCTTCATTGAGAGCGTACAGTGCCTGGTTTACAACGCGAGTGTGAGCACAGCGATCCGGAAGTGATATCATGGGCGAGATGCATACCTGCGCTTCGTTCACCCACTGCATTGGAACTTTAAGAGTGCCCACAATAGCCCGGGTCATCCAGGGGTCGAGTTTGGAGGCGTTACGCGCCAGAATGTCTTTGACTGCTCGTTCACGGCTGTACAGAATGTAAGTCAACTGCTTCCGGGATGCGGGATACACACTGGCAAACTCACCCTGCAGAGCCTTCCAAGTGTAGCAGAACGAACACAGCCTCCTGGAGCTTGTCCGTCTGTTCTAGCTGGAGAGCATAGCTACTGGCAAGCAGGTCCGCACTCGAACTGTGTCCCTCTGCTTCGGCTTCAGCCTCGTTTGAGCCTCTCTTGCCTACCCGCAGTAGAACCGGATCGGCGCGGTCAGAGAAGTCGCGCACTTGCAGACAACGCGACAACAAGACATAGAGATGCCAGGGCAGAGCGTACTCGACTGGGGATGGGCCGAACGAGAGTGGGTCGAGAAAGTCTGAAAGGGAGAACGTGGGGTCGGCGAACAGCCTGATGAGGGCGAACAGGGCGTCGATTGGTTTCTTGGTAGTTGGTCTCCAAATTTCGGGTCGTGTGGAAGCAGCGGGCTCTTCTAGGTACCAGGGCGTTGGGACGGCAACAGTTGAGACTTCCTTGTCCCCGACAGCCGCGTTGTACGCGTTGAAAACGTCGGCTACAGACGAATCCAAGGGAGATCCAAACCACAGTTGTAAACCAAATGCGCGTTTCCAATCCAGCCCTTGAGCCAACGCGATGTCAGGACAGCCGGTGCCTTTCGAGCCCTCCAGCACATCGATGATTCCGGCGAGAAGTGCGTAGACTTTTCGCACGTTTTTGTCGATGTGGACGTCGATGCGCTGTTCGCGCCAGAGGGCTAATTGCGCGCGAAGGTCCTCCTTGAACTCCTTGTCGCCTTCCGCCTGTGCGATCAGAGTCGCGAGCTTTGCGTTTCCGGAGTCGAGTGCTGCGGTACATGCTTTGTCGATCTGATGGCCTGTCAAGAGCGCGAATATGGTTGCAGCCCAGTCAGCCTCGTTTCCCAGGACATCTACGTCCACCGCAGATGAAACAGCTCCTTCTAGCCACTTCGACAACGCGACTCGACGTCGAAGGGTGGTAATCCTCTGACGCAGGTCTGAGCTAGCAGAGCTCGGAAGCCTCAAATCGAGCGGGTCAAATAACGCGTGGCCTAGTCGGAAGAGAAGCGCAGGAAAGGAGCGATCTGATGGAGGATATCGCTCCGCAAAAGATGCGAAGGTCAGCTCTTCTCGCGATGGCGTGGCGATTGGTACGCCATATGCGTCGATCACAATGGGCGTACATTCAAGATGGTGGTGCAACAGGTCACTGGTGTGTTTTACCTCCTCTTCCGCGGTCGAATCCGTGGGGATGGGAACGATGGGGACATGAGTAATGTTCACTGTAGAGGTCGTGGCCACGTTTCTGCGTAGATTAGATGAGCAGAGGCGAGAGACGGAGCGAAATGTACTTACGAGCTGCCCCATGGTGCGCAGAAACTGCCAACATAAGCAAGCGCGCCGCCAGGCCCCCATGATACGCGAAAAGAGTGGCCTAAGGAAAGGCCGGAGTCCAATTTTGTGCCCTCCTCACCAGATGCCACACTTGGGCCATTGCCTACGCGCAGATATTTACGTGATGGAAGGATGAGAGAGTGCCCGGTATTGTCCTCGAACGAAACCCGCTATAGAACAAAAGTCATAAGCTTGGACCAGGTAGAAACACGACTGATGTGGGCGTACATGCCGTGACAGCGCTCTGGGTCCCTCCCCCTCTGACTCTCTGCTATGTTTTCTCCTCTCTGCGCTGGTTTTCTCCTGAATAATTAGCGATTTCCGCGAGTTTGAAATCGCCTTCATAGCGGCGGCTTCCTCTGGTAGACGAAAGAACGAGGCCTGCATAACATGCATCTTCTGCGGAGCGACACCAACTTCGCGTGCCCATGGCGTGAGAGTGCGGTCGACATTACTGTGTCGAAGTAGAAGATCTTCCTCTTCATCCTCGTCCTCCTCCGGAGAATTGGACTGTCTTGCGGGTGGCGGCGGTTTGATCAACTGTGCGGCGAGTGGTAACTGCACGGCGGGTGGTAGCTCCCTCTCCTTCTCCATATCCACGTCAGAATCATCATCGCTATCTGTTGCGTAGCCTCGAAAGACTGTCATGGTGCTCAGAGAGACGAGGCCAAAACTTCCGTGTAAGAAAGAGCGAGCTGGGTCGATTGGGAGGCAGAAGATTTTGAGTAGTAAAGGTCAAAAAGCCACGCGTTCCTAGTCCTTGGCTGCGTGATGGGATGGATGTGTGGTCCCGGGAGAATATCTGTGTTGTGTGGAGGTCGGTCAACAAAACGAGCAGACGCCAGGCCTTCGTCCGCGTGCCCTTATTTGTTCGTATTTGGTGGCGCGCAGAGGCGGCCAATAATCAGTGCGAACTCGAACGCGTCTGCAACTCTCACCGCGTTCACTTCCACCTCTCCCTGCTCCTTTTTCTTTGGAATCGCGGGCACACCCGAATCTTAGAAATCCGCAATCAGTCACTCTCAACATAGTACTGCCTCTGCATACGAACTATGGCAACTAATGAAATCTCGCCTCGCGTCAACTCAGCGCGACTACCTGACTACAAAGGCCGCGCCGTGAGGCTTGTGGGAGAAGTTGTAAAGGTGTGTCATGCTTGTTCCTGAATCTTTACACGCATTTACACGTCTTTCTTCCAGAACGACGAGAGTTCGGGCATTGCAATTCTGAAGGCCAGCGACGGAGGAGAAGTGAGGATCAAACTCCTTGCAGGAGCTGTAGGCCGCGCAGTCATTAAATCGATGTTCTGAAAGAACTAATGCACATATTATCCAGAATCAAATCAAGGACCCTTTCGTAGAGATCATTGGTACGGTTCAGGAGCCCGACCTGATCAAAATGCAGGCCTGTGTGAATATGGGTGACTTCATTGGTGCGTTTCTCTAGCCGGAACCTGTGTCATCGCGCTCACGGTCTTGTCTTCGGTAGACATGAAAATTGCTGATTTCGTTGTACAGCAGTGGCACGACCCTCGCTTCTCGAAAATGTTTGCAACGTAACCTCTCGTCTATCGGTTTTCATCACACTTTTTGTACCGATAGCATGATGATCTTCGCATTGTTCTGTATCCGTCTAGGCCTTGTTATGCATATATTCTCAGAGACTATGGACTTCGAGACGAGTTCCTAGGGTGTGCGTCATTTTACTTGAAACCGTTGATGGCATCGTGACTGGCGAGGGCCACATATTTGGTATGTCTTGAGTTCTTACAGCAACCATTACGATTGATTTATAAAATGCAGACGTGCCATTATGCACGGCATCATAATTATGTGATATTCACAGATCGTGCAGAAGTCTCCACAAAATTATATATACGTCATTCGACGTCGAGTTCCCTTAAAAACCGCCTCCGAAGAACCCTGTTTGTTTTATGGTGAGTCGCTCACTATTATGGCTGTGGAAAACGAAACATCACTCACAGTACTGAGATGCATAACGTACAGATATTTCAGGAGACCCAGGGACACACTGCAGGTTGAACGATGAGCGCATATCCAACACAACCCAGCCAAACTATTCCACTTACAGAAGCAGGAGGCTGGCCACCGCGGGTCTGCACCATGAAAATCTGGTCAGCAAGGCCGCCGCCGGCATTCTTCAGAGATAGCCAATCAATGTTGGTGCTCGGGTCGGAGGGGGCAGGGATATCGCCTGTCTTGGCCCCGATGACGAACGCCTTGGGGTGCCCCTTTTCGCTCGCGGAGGTGAAGTCCCACTTAGGGCTCAGCGCGACGGGGTTCGCGATGAAGTAGTGCTGGCCGAGTACGACGGGCGGGTCGAGTATGCCAAGGTTCTCTATGACCTCGGCGGTAGTGATATCGGCCGGGGCCTTCTCCCAAGCCTTATAGACCCAGTCGGCGACCGTGGTGAAAGAATAGGAAGAGAGGCAATGGATATCGAAGAGCTCTGCAAGTGCGCCTACGGACCTGGAGCACGGTGAGTCTGACGATGGAGATCTCGGGCTATCACACGAATGATCTACTTACGTGTATGTTCCGCTGCTGCTGCACGTGTAGTTTTGGACACCTGCAGCCACGGCAATGAAAGAAGGGGCCCCGACAGGACTGGCGATGGGCGTGCCAGACGGCTGGCGGGCGGGCAATGTGAGCGTCGCCTTCGACGGAGGGCATTTAGAGCCGCCGTCAGTGCTCCCGGGCGCAGGTGCAGCCAGCGAGAGACCCGCCGCGACGAACATAAGGAGTAGAGAGCCTAGCATATTGCAGTTCAAAAGAATGTCGAAGAGAGAGGGTGGTGTCAGTGGCTTTGGTACGAATTGCGGTCTGAGGAGAGGCACACTGGAGGTCGACAGCTGGTATTTATACTTCCTTATCGTCGGTGTTCGTCCATCACTCAATGGGCTGTCAGGTACGTTCCAAGCGAATGCTGTGTGTTGCGCCACTCACCAATGAGATTGGCCCAGTGCAATGTTATAAGGTCAGACTCCAACCCAGTCGCAAAGGGGAGGATGCGGAGGAGACAATGGTCCATCTCGCACTTCTACTACCAGCGCTACATCTCGCGCGCTTCTTCTCTCTCA
>ALYI01003979.1:0-31403 GCA_001969225.1 Ceriporiopsis andreanae CBS 279.92 | reverse complement strand
TATCAGTCCCGCCACGGAGACTAATGGACTGGCAAGCGAGTCTGGTAGCCATGGGGGGGTAGCCACGTGGACATCACGTGACGTGTCCGGGAAGGGGACAGCTAGGCGCGCTCTGGCAACCCCAAGCCTAGGGCAATGCGTCCCTTCCGCTAACGTTTTATCCTTCTCCCTATCTATGGCAAACGGAAACACAGAGCAGTCCTTCAGAGAGAACCTCTCTCAATTTCGCTGGGCAAGAGGCAATAACGACGACTCCGCTCAACCCGACCCGCCTCAAAACCCGTTCTCCCGCTTTTACAATGCAATAGGCGGCGGCTACATTCCTTTGCGTTCGAGTGAAAGGTCTAACGATGAGGAAGCGTATTTCGCTTTGTCGCGGTGGGAGAGGTACGCTACAGTGCTTCCAGGCATTCGGACACGCGCTGACTGGCACATCGAACGTCTTGACTACGACATGAAGGCTCTTAGGCTTCGGTGGATGTCTGCTTGGGGCAGCTGTCTGTTTCTTTGTGGCATTCTTGACCCTACCATTCCTTGCGCTACGTCCGGCTAAGTTTGCTTTGGCATTCAGGTATGTGTGCGACCAGTCTGGCAAGTTGAATAAACTCATCATGTACGCTGCAGTCTGGGCAGCCTTCTGGTCATGTTTGGGTGAGCTATGCTATATACATCCTCCCAGCCTGCCTCTGATGGTCCCTAGCTTCTCGGTGCTTATAGGACCGATAAATCACCTCAAACATCTCATCTCGAGAGAACGACTGCCATTCTCCATGGCATACCTCTCAAGTCTCGGGTTGACTCTATATTTCTCTCTCGGGGTGCGCTCTGTCTCTGCTCACATGATTGCTTCCGTTATACTTATATCCAATTACAAGGCACACTCCTTCATTGGGTCTCTGCTGTGTTCCATTGTACAAGTGTGTGGGTTTTTCCCCCGTCAGACGTCGTCTTCTGACTATATCCCACAAAGGTCATCGCCCTTGTTTCTTACGTGCTCGCGTACTTTCCTGGTGGTACGCAGACCCTCCGCTTCGGTGGACAGATGGCTCTTCGTGGCGCTGGTAGCCTGCTCCCAATATGACCTATCTCGACACCCCTTCGGCCTTCGTTCAGTCGTCTCACGCTTTTGTTTTCTGCACATTCCAAACGTAGGATATAATACCCTGTATCTATTAACGGAGATTGCAACAGTTTGTTCTGCTAGCTCTTTTCAGATGCTTGCACTGATTTTCTACTGTCAGGTTTTGATCGCCCGCTTTCCGCTGCCCCGCGCCGTTTGCGTGGTCATTCCTGTAACTTCCGCTATCGCCACACAAGCACGGCGTCGACAGTGCTCAATTGTGAGATGACAATTTCTCTCGTGATACCTCCATGCTCGACGAGCGCGAGTGAGGCATCATGTCCAGCTGTGCACTTCGCAGTACCGCGCTCAAGAGCCTCCCAGGCGAAAACACGCATTCGGTGCCTGGCAGTGAAGATGCGAGAGGCTTAGACAAGACAAGAGAGCTATGCCGGATTTCTTGCATATATTGCTCACAAAACCTCCAGGTACAGGTACACAACAATCTCAGAGGCCCGCTGCTCATGAGGCCTCGCTATCTGCCTCCTCCGGATCCGACGTAAGTATGCCAGCTGATTCCTTGAGTCTACGACCCATAATTTCCATATATTTTTCATACGACTGCCAGCCCAGCCCGCGGGTTTCCTGAGCCTAATTGTAGGTGAGTAAGCCATTCGCTGTCTAGGGCCGTTCAACAGGTACGCACCATCGCGGTCATGCGGCGAAGAACAGGACCTAGCTTCCTGCCGGCTTCCCCACGGAACGCACTGACGTCAAAAGAAGGTATGCTCCTCACCGACATATTTAGGTTGCGCACATCTACAGGTCTGTCCTCCGCGCCGTACACGCCCAAGTGTCGCCAAACCAGTAGTAACAGCATTTCCATCAGTTCTACGAGGCGCTCATATTGTCAGTGATTATGACACGATGGGATCGAGAGAACGCACGGAATAAGACTTGAGCGCGAGCTCGCGCGTCGGTCTGCCATCTCTGCAGCTCATTGTTGATCAGGGCTTGACGTTGTGCACCGTCGAGATCCTCAAAGGAGATCGAGTGTGGAATATTGAAAATCTACATGGAGATGTAAGAATCTGCGCATACAACAAATATCAACCACTGACCTCGGGGATGTTCTCGATCGCGTGGTGCTTCGATGCGAGTTCAACGGAAAAGTCAACAAACTGTTTCAGTGTTTGTGAGAGGCTATCGTGGACGAGACTGAGCGCGTCAATAGCGTCTCCAACAGAAGGCGTCACAGCTGATACTCGAGTTCAGTGTGAGTTTACTATGTAAATATCGTATGGCACTCACCCATGAAGCGAGATGTCGCATCGTCCTGCTTTGTCGTGATCGCGGGAGACAACACAGCCGAAAATTCGTGTTCTGCCTCAACGAAATTTAGCATTGACTTATGGATAAATTGCATGACATACCTGTGAAGTTGCTGGCCGTGCCTAGATAGATTACAAGCGTCTTTCTCAGCCGCATTTCTGCCCTGCGCACTTTGACACGGAATTGCGTCTGACCATGCGCTAAGAGAAGGCGTCAGAACAAGCAAAGAACGTATAGTTGTCTACAACCCTACCTGGTGCCTGGACAGATGCCGCGATGACCTCTTCGTCGTTCGAAGGTGAGATGACATCAGACCAATGGCGATTACCAAGGCTCTGCGCGCAAATGAGTAGTATTGCCGCATGGATGCCTCCGACGCCGTTCGTGGAGACCTTGTTTCATCATTAGATTCCGACTAGGCGTTGAGAATAGGGATGATTTACCAGCTCTGTCTTAGGCACCAGTCGCAAAACGCTCGAAGTCAACGAGACGAGAAGTTGCATTTCCTCGAGTGACGATAGCGATAGATCATCGGCCTCGTTCTTGAGTAGCAGAATAATTGTGTCACGATGGCGTCGCAAAAACTCCAGTGCCTTCAAAACAAGGTGGGTCAGAATGGGGACGGCTCATTATGAAGCTAGGTCACGTACCTGGTTGCATGCGGATGTATGATTGGGACCGAGGATAGTGAGAACTCCCGTAACGACTTGAAGAGCCGGGAGGAAGAGTTGATGATACCGCTGGATCGCTGATGGGAGGAAGCTATCGCGATCTAGGACAGAGTCAGCGAACGCACATGCCGCAAGTTGAAAACGCCAACCAATGAATGATTGGTCCGACTCCGGTCTTGTATCCACGAAATCGCACTCGGTAAGAACAGAGAGCAGGCCCGATTCTAATAACCGATCTGCTCCCGTTCGACTTTGGGCCATTCTCACAAGCAGTGACAGCTTAGCTTCGTAAACATACAGAGAGTTGAGATTATCTGTGTACAGTGATGAGCAGGGATTATTATGAGCCTATCGACTGAGACTCACCGGGATCCGGCTTCAGGACTGCTTGCAACCGCAGGTCAGACTCTTTGATACCTCGAACAAAGCTGGCGAGAGTACCATGTCGTGACAACGTGGTCACGACGACAGACTGTCCGTTTTGCGAGGACAGGCGCACCAAAGAATCGAGCGTCACGAAGGCCACCGTCTTCCAAACCTCGGCACCATCGATTGCGTCTCGAGAAATCATTGACACGAGTCGGTCCATGACAGGTTTTAGGATTTGAGCACTGCGTGCGGCCAACAATGACTTCGGTGAGTGTGATGCCTGTTCACTCTTAATATCTGAGGACCTTTCCAGCCCCCATTGAGAGACTGACAATGCCAGAGACGCGACGTTGACATCGGTGGAAACTTCCTCGACGTCCGTGATGAGATGGATATAGTTGACAAGGGAGGCGTAGAGGTTTCCGCGAACGAGCTCGTTTCGGCTATTATCGAGCGTGCACTCGATCAAGGTGCGCAGAAGTGTGAACAACCTCTCCGCTGGTAACGAGCCTACATCAGCGTCGTACGATGGAGTGCGCAGAAGGGCGAGCTGTCGCCTGTCTTCTCTGAGCTTGGTCAAGGCCGACAAGGTTGCTTCGGCAAGGATAGTGGCGTTCCCTTGCTGTGTATTATTCGAGAGGAGATTGCCGGGTAATGCATGGAGCAGATCGAAAAGTAGTCCTTCTCTCTTTGACTGCGGTATCCGATTGAAGCACTTCGTTAATGTCATGTCAAGGAGGCTTTGCCACGATCGGTAGCAGGTAGCTGTGGCATGAAGAACCTCTCGACGATGATTCTCAACGACACAGCTCTGCAGGACGTAATCCCACTCAGTGGACAGCTGCTGCGAGTGTGCTTTCGTTAAAATGCGGCCTTGAGCATGGACGTAGCGCTTTGCTGCGGCAAGCAACGCGAGCACTGCCGCCCGGTCGACGACTTCACATCCAGATCCGTCGATCCGGTTGCAGCTTGAGAGATCAAGTCCGCTCAGGAACTCCAGGGGAATGGGCTGTACAGCTACGCTGTCCGACCAGTCGAAGTCCATGGATTGCAGGAATTCGATCATGCGAATGTGAGATTGCCCGACTTCGTAGAAAGGCTTGAAGACTTCCTCCCAGTTATGCGGATGGTGGTCCAGAAGGGCTTCCTCGTTCCCGTAGAGGAGATCGACCAGAGCCGCAACCTCAGCCGAGCGCGTTCTGGCACCTTGAACGTGCAGCTCAAGCGCTACGAGTTCGAAGATAATCGAGCGAACGCGTAGGAATGCGCACAGCGCAGATACCGATGTGACAGCCCTTGACGCATCAGCGTACTGCAATTCGATGTATGGCAGCTGGTACGACTCCGGAATTTTGTATGGCAAGGCTGCAAGATGGCGCGAGAAGAACTTTTCACGGGACCGGAGGTACCGCGTGGTGGAAGCGGATGTCCTGGGGTGCTTGCAGAGCAAGTAGATAACTCGATAACACCGCTCGACAAATGCCGCGTGCGTGATCATCAGAGGCAACGCAGTCACTGCGCTCCGTTGCCCCTCCTTTTCATCGGATTTCAGCTTCGGGATGCCGGCATTGACGATAGCCATGACCGAATGGAAGCAGGCACGTTGGGCGCCCTGAGCAGCAGGGTCTTCCGCGTGGCCTTCACTGGTCGCCTCACCAAATAAGAGCAAGTGGGCGACGTTTGGATATGGTCGATTAGGTTGGAGGTTCTGGGAAAAGAGATCCAATACAGCGAGTCGTGTGGCTTGGATCAATGCGCTTGATGTTTCCTCTACATTCGGGGTATCAGCACCAATATCCGGTGCACCTGCTCCTGTGTATTGTTCCGCCGCGTCTTCCGCCGACTCGACCGCCACGAATACGTCCGTATCAAGGATCTGTTGAAATCCGTCCTGGATGCGAACTGAATAGCTGCTCCTGTCAATGAGTGCCGCAAGTTGTGATACATTGTAGGAAGTTGAAAGCACGTTCAGGATCTTGACAGAGAGCAACTGCAGTTCCGGGTACGCGGGGTAAGAAATATATGCCGCTATAGCTGGAACGAAACCCGTTCCTGAGAGGAGGGATTGGTGGAATCGGATATAGTACGAGACCGGTGGGATCTCGCCGATGTTCGCCACATCACTCAATGCGGAGAGCATAGGGATGAAAACATCAAGGAACATGTCTTGAATTTCCAGAACGCGATGTACGATGCGAAGAACGCGGGTGACGGTGCTCCTAAAAAAAGGCTCGTCTTCGGGCAACCCCTTCTCGAAGCCGTCGAGACCGTCGACGATATACGATATGATGCTGGTTTGGAGAGGAGACTGTGTCAGGAGACGTCGCATGATGTCGTGGCCAGGGTGGAAGACTAATTCCAGTAGCGTTTTCCCCGTCAAATTTTGGTTGTCAGGAGTACCTGTAATGGACTCTAAGTCAAAGCTTGCGAGACAACGCTCCACGAAGCAAAGGCACAAGTCGTTCATTCGCCATCGATCGCTAGGCCGCAGATAGTCGCGCAGAGATATCTTCGCGAAGACAGTGTCGACCACGAAGGAGACGTACGGCCCAATTCCACCTTGCCTGTACGGCTGTCCGAAAGATTCCGGTATCGTGTACAACGGCTGCATTTCGGAGAGATGGGTGTAAACCGGTACGCTCTTCGGAGTATGAATGAGGGTGCAGAGTAGCTTCAAGAACGGTATAGTCTCGGGATACAACTTGTGTGTTGTCTCCACCTCTTCGAGCTCCATTTCAACGCCTTTCACGGGAGGCATGGTGCCAGCGCCCGTAGTTGCGCGCACGTTAATCAATTCCATGCGTTCCATCAGCGTCCAAACGGTCCTGCAAGTCTCCAAGCCTTCTGGGCCAGCGCCAGGTGTGCAGAAGGCCGCCAATGTCTCAAACAGGGCGCCCTTGAGTTCGAGTGGAATGCCGACGGGAATGAGAGTGACCAAGGTCGGGATGGCGTGGAATTTCGCATGCGCGCAGATTGCAGTGCGGGCGGCGACGGAGTTGGTGACTACCGTAGAAAGAAGGCGAAGGAAGGATTGAGCAAGAAGAACGTCTTGTTGCGTTAACACGAGCGCCTGATGTGATTGCACACGCTGAGCAGGTTGCGAGGACGTCTGCGTGATTGTCGATGATCCAGGAAGGATGTTCGTGGTCGACGGCTGCTGCGAGCGAGGTGCAGAACCTGCCGTTCCCCACTGATCGAGCAACCCGAAGATGCTATTCCAGGAGATGGATGCGGAACCGGCAGAGCTAGACGGAGACTCTAGTCCTCCCTGTACAAGGAAGTTATAAGCAAGCTCGCTACACTGCGCCCCTTTCGCAAGGCCGGTCAACATGTCGTATAACGCCATATTCGTCTCCATATCCCGAGCTTGGGTCGACCACACCGCCCATTGGAGGAATGCAGGCAACTTGTTCACTGTAGATTCTACCTGAGCGAGATAGTTCAGGCGTTGGCCGTCCGGAAGCGCTCCGCCCCAGAACTGCAGGGCGCGGTCATCTGGGAGGACCGTAAACAGGATACCGATGAGGGCAAATAGCATAGCGATGTCGTTTCGAGCCGGACCAACGGGTACAGCCTCTGGAGCAGCTGCAGGGGCTCGACCCTGTCCGGCTCGGTATGCTCGTGTACGGTCGGTGCGCGCGGTTGCGAGGAGGATGTCTTCCTGGCGTGACTTAATTCGCCTGAGCTCGGACGACGCGTTTGAGATGAGCAGCCGGATTGTCACCTCGAAGGACTCAAGGATTGCGGCCTTGAAATCCTCCGCTGGTAGCTCCGCTGCAGGATCCGGCTCAAGCTTCTGCAATAATGGCGCGGCGTATGATGTTGTTGTGGATGCGCTGTGACCCTTATACAGAACGAGAATAGTGCGCGCAGCATAGAGGAAGCAATCGCCTTGTACCGCACGCCAGATGTTCTCTTCGAGCTCGTCTCCGCGGAAGCCAGGAGCGTCCTCCAACACCTGCTGTCTGTGGCGCATCTCCGCGCGAAACAGTGCCCATCTGAGCAGAACGAGCGACTTCAGACCATTCTCCTTCCATTCCGTCGTCGGCGCCAGTAAGGTGTTGAGCTCTTTGACACGGTCTTGCACCGATACAAATATATTGCGCAGATGGCCACTCCTTGATTCTGGGTCGTAGACGTCGAAGTAGGCAAGAACGGTGGCCAGATAGTAGTAGGTCATTGTGTGTCCCTTCTGCAACGCCGAGACCAGATAGACGATATTGGATGGGGGGATGTACCCCATACGACCCATAAGGAAGAGCGTGGTGGCCAGGGTTCGGCGCTCGTATCGCAGCGATTCGTATCGAGCCGTGTACACGTCGTAGCCGAGCTGGCCGCCTAACACACAAACGTCAAAAAGCAATAGCTTGGACGTAGAGACGACTTGCCTTGTTCTGACGGCGCGATGGTATTGCTCCTCGCGTTCTGCCGCGCGACCTGTACCGCCCTGATCGTGTCTCCAAGCCTCTCGATCTCCTGAATCAACAAGCCCGCGTAGGGACGCACATTCACGATGCGTTGCCTTACGTACGCCTCCAGCTCGGTATACAGGTCTGGTGCGTCCGGAGTGTTGAGGCCGACTTCAGCTGCTTCAAATATGTAGCGAATGCATTCTGCGAGTTCGCGCCGTCTGAGGTGGAATTCTATGATGACAGCCTCCACGAATTGATCTCGTGACATGTTTGGCTTCGCTTTTATAATATCTGTCATGAGACTTGCGACGTAACGTTCCGAGACGTCGAGTTGTTGCGAGATGAAGGCGGCCTGCTTTGCAAAGTCGGGTGTCACTGTGATAGTTTGCCCGTTCACTTCTGCACGACCTAAAACGCGATACATCAGCTTGAAGCCGTACACGGTTCATAGTTACACACCACTATCGAGCTCCCGTTGCTCCTGGGGGTTTCTGGAGCCGACATTGAAAAGGTTTGTGAAAGTGGACAGGTGGGCGGTGAGCTGCTCGAAGAAAACCTGGGAATGATCTTCTCCATCGCGAGAGTTGAGAGTAGACAGTATCGCCTCTCTCAAAGGCGTGATAGAGGCCATTTTGACGGCCTTCGAAGGGGGCCTTGGAGGGGTAAAGTGGGAGTTGTTGTTCAAAGGTACAACACGCGTCAATTGTTGAGCGTGTCTCTTAGCCGCCTGCCGCGTCTGGCGCCGGCGCTCAGATCGCCAGATCTCGATTCTCGATTCTCGGTGTCCTTCCAGCTGCAGCTGGAGTGAACGCAATTCATCTACGTAGTATGTACCTGCATGATAACAAGGTGGGATGAGGGCGACCGGAGGGAGAAGGCCACTTCAAAATTCTCTGCGTGCGGAAGCGGGGAACGCACTCTACAGCACATATCGGGACGAAAGGCCCTCATTAAGTTGCATTCGAATCACAGGTCTCCGAGAAGGTAACAAGCAGAACATCTACAGAATTGTTATGTACGATGCACAGGTAGTGACCCCTTGGCCTCCGTCTCTCCGAATATGACTTGGACCATCGCCTTCATTGCGGGCACCGTGAACTCCATTGTGGCGCACACGGCCGCGTCCACCAGCTCCGTCGCCGCCAAGTCTAGCACGTCGTATGGCGCACATGTCGAGACGACGATGAGGCGCCGCCGGCCGATCTTCGCGTGCACACGCCTGAGGCAGTCCATCTGCCACTGCCCCTGTTCGAACGCGTTGCGCGTCATGAACACAACGGCCGTCGCGGTCTGCAGGCGCTCCTCCTCGACGTGCGACAGCTCAGCCTCTGGTGCGTACACGATATGCTGCGTGGGCGCCCGCTGGGCAACTGCGGCCGCAAACGCGTAGTACGACGGCCCCGCGGTATTTCGTACCCGCCCGTTGTTGTCCCGCAGGACGCCCTCCGAGTCGTCGACCGCGAGATTCACGCTCTCCATGCGAGGTGTGAAAACGAGTACGACGCCCCTCTGATGATGCAGAGGAATACCATGGTCGGGGTTGTGAAGTACCGTCATTGCAGATGCATAGACCCGATTGCTGAGTGCTATATTCTGTGCCTTCAACTCTGCCCATCGTTTCATATCGATGCTCTTGTCGGCTGCAAAGTCTACTTGACGGTCGGTGAACGCGGTTTTGAGCGCCTCTATCTTCTTCCCGCTGCTGCGTAAATCTTCTATTGAAAGACGGCCCTCTCTGACCGCGGCGTAGGTCGCCTCGAGGGCACCAACCTGCCTGTCAATGCGGTGGCAAATCATCACCACGTCTGCACCAGCTTGGAGCGCCATCACAGCGCCGCCCTCAGAGCCGTACTTCTCCGCAACGGCCTCCATCTCAAGGCAATCGGTGACTATGACACCCTTGAAGCCCAATTCGGTCCTCAAGAGGTCTGCGGTAATCTTGCGCGATAGCGAGCAGGGTGTATCATCGCCAGTCACCTGCGGAAGTGCCATGTGTCCTGTCATGATTGTGGCGATGTTGTTGTTGACCAGTGACTTGAAAGGAACAAGCTCTACTTCCTCAAGCTCTTTCTTTGTGCGCATGATCCGTGGAAGGCTAAGGTGCGAATCGACGTGGGTATTGCCATGCCCTGGAAAATGTTTCGCAGACGGCGCGATTCCTCCTTTCGCGAGGCCCGTGCTCACTGCATTGACAAATTCCGCAACCTTGTGAGGATCTATATCACCAGATATCAGTGACTTTGCGTCCGATGCAGCAAAATACAGTGTATACCGTCTCCAAATGAGCGCACACCTGTGAATCAATTGCATTTGGCCAGTAAGACAAGGGTAGATCTCGGTTGGAAGTGCGCAAGACGAACCAATGACCGGATTACGAGGATCTGAGTTGACATCCGCCACTGGACTGTAACTGTCGAGAACGCGCGATGAGATGATCGGTCAAAGGTGAGAGTGATATGCAAGTACTTACGCCCAATTAATGCCGGCTAACTTGAGCTCTTGTGCGGAGGCATACGTCACCTCTTCAGCTACTTCGCTCGAGCCTGCGGCAGCAAGTGTCATGGCGCCTGGACTACATTCACTGTCGGCTGCTCGTTCAAGGCGTCTGTGAAACGCTAGACTCACAATTGGGTTCCGCATGCATCGGTGCTGAATGCGGACACGAGACCTGAGGAATATCGTGGGTCTCGTGGAAATATAGAGTGAATAAGAAATACTTACCATTCTCCTGGTCAATACCAATCATGAGAGGTTGGGCATGTCCAGTGTCCCTTGCTAACAACTGAAGGTCTTGTACAAGGTTATGGACTTGCTCGACGTCTAGGGAACATGTATGAGCGTATAATACGACTCAGGCGTGCAGCGACGTACCACGAACGTTACGTTTCATCAGAATTATGTTTCTTACGCGCAAGATGAGCCTGGACGCGCTTGCGAAGTAAGGACACGGTGTGCGTACCCAACATGATACTCAGTTATCAGTCTTTTGACGTCCTTCGTGGCATGGTGACCATGAAATCCGAAAACAAAATGCTGAAATGCAGCAGATTAGAGCTGATAAGCAGAGGTGCTCACGCACTGACCTGGCCAATCTCCCGTTTGAGTTCTTCAGTCAATTCGGTCATGGTATTCGATCGGTCGTGGGTTGCGTTTGACGACAGTGCTAAGGAACAGCTGCTCGTCGCAGTCTAACCCTCGTTAGCTTTATAACGTGCATCTCACGCTGGCCCAGATGGAAGTCAAGCGAGAGCACGAGATGCATTCGGCGTCTAAGCTTTGGATCAATACGATGTTCCGAGCGCTAGCGATATCGCTCTTCTTCCTCTTCTTTCATCTTCATCTGGCTTGACCATTCCTCAAGACTCCTATGGTACGTTATTCACGCGATGAGAGTGTTAACTGTGATTCAGGACTCACTTTACTTGTCGTTCAGGACGACCGCCGCCCAACCAAACGGCCTCGTCTAGATCGCGCGGTGGTCCAGCCGGACGGGTCTGCTCCGTCGAAGCCCAGTTCGAGGACAGTGATCTCTGCGCTGGGCTTTGTCTCTGGTTTCGACACACCTTCCGCGGCGGCGCCCTCAACAGTCCCAACAAGGAAGCCCAACGCCGCTGTCGCGCCCGTTGCACCCTCCGCGGCACGACCTCGACCGCCCAGTCATGCGCCGGAGTTTCCGCGCCCCGACTTTGGCAGGGCCAGTGACAAGACGACGTGGTCCAAGGAGCGAACTTTTAGGATACTTCAACCGCCCATGTACGATCCAGCCAGTCTCGTAGCTGGCCCCTCGCGACTAAAACCCCTCGCCCACTCATCGCGCCCCTCCTTACCCTCGAATCGTGGTTCGATTCTACCCTCGCGGACCGCCTCGGTTTCCGCGCCGCGCATGTCAGGCCTTGCCACTCAACGTCAAAATCCGACTCCGACGGGCCGTATACCTCGCCCTGACTTTGGTCCGCCTGTCGTAAAGGCAGACAAGCCCAAGAAGGGATTCAACATCCTCGACCTCCCCACGTTTGAGCTCGAGAGTACATCAGTCCCCTCGCGACAACGTGTCAATCTTCGAGATATGCGTCCACTACCTGCTACTTCAAATACAAAGGGCTGGTCAATACGTTCCCTACCGCATGTGATCATGCCGCCCCCGAAAGTTCCCCCAAGACCAATGAAGCCTCTGAGTGCCATGCGACCGCCGGTCCTCCCCAGCCCCATGTCAAAATTCCCTCCAGGCGTCAAGTTGACTACGATCACAAAGACGCGTATTGCAAGAGCGACGGATATTCACACCGAAGCTGGCCTGCAGAATTTGCTTTCGCTGTACTTGCTGCAGCACGGTTCGGGATATATCTCCCCCATGGACCAGGAGTTGCGGCGTGGTCTAGAACAAAGCCCTGAGAAACGCAATAAAGCTAAACAATCCAAGTTTCGAAGGTGTGTTGAGTTCCTCATCGTCCTTCATCCGAGACTAACCACCTTTGTAGAGGTGGCCTCGCAGAGATTGCATTTCGCCGTTTCTCTGGCGTTCGTAATGACCAGTCGCTGTGGGAGTTGGAGATCGATCACGGTTTTCGCGTGGGGCGTCACGCGCAATGCGACCTCCGGCTGCGTATTAGCGCGATCCTCTTCACGACGCCGACCTTGTGTAACCCTCGAACTTCTCACGCGCCCCGTATCCTGCTCGCTCGCTGCCAAGTCCTGACGACACAAGTTCCGACGAAGATCAGGAGAGACAAGGACGTCTTGATGGTTTTCCGAGTCTCCGCAAACCGCCACGCCATCCCGTCGCTGAATCCAGACAAGCTTGCTGAAGGCGCTCTGGTCTGCGTATGGGCTCCCTTTTACAACGTCAACGTCCCCGTTTGCGATACTCCGGGACTTCTTGGCTTCGGCTCTCCGTTCGGTGGCCTATCCGTGTGGTTCTGCTCGCGGTATTATGTACCCATACCGAAGAACCCACCTTCGTAATAGTTCTCGCCTGCTGCAGTATGCTACTGATGTACCCTATCGTCTAGACTCCTTTATCTGTACTTTTAGTTCGCGACGAACATCGAAGTGGCGTGGGTACACGCCAAACTCCCATTTCGAGTCTCTTGCTCTGTGTTAACGTAGCGATACTAGAATTCAAGCTTCGAGCTCGAGGCATTTCCAGAAGAATATTGTGGAGCCTCGTTTGGAAGGCACGATGTTTCGAAGGGCTTCCCAAGGGGCAAGCGCAGATCGGACCCCTCACTACATACCAGCACAGTGAGCAGGTCTCCCGCTCAACTTCCGCTCGTTGATCTACCTTGACCTGTGATATCGCGAAGCTCCTACACGGCTCACGAATTCAGTCATGCGCGATGTGGATAGTCGACAGGTACACTGAGAACGGAAGATCCGCAGGCCACTCATGGGTCGAGACACAATGAGCATCAACCAACATGCTTTGTACACTAGGACGATAAGAAGCATAGGGTTGGCTGGCTAGACTCGCATCGACAGTCTCGTGCATGGATGCGACGACATTCCTGCTCGATGTTAGGCCTCTCGTAACTTGAGGGAATTGTACGCACATTTAGGATCAGATACCTCCACACTTTCCCATAGATGTGTAAGAGAGGCAACATTACTACTCGAGACGCCAGTATTTTTTCGCGTAGTTTGAGATGCTCTGCCTGCAGAGGGCCACATGAACGTTACTTAGGCGGCGAATTCAAAGCGAGCCGAAGGTGCTTGTATGCGGCGGCGCGCGTCGAGATCGGTCCGAGGCCTTTTTAACCCAGTCCTCCGTCTTCCTCTCACACGACCTCCTTCCCTACCCTTGCACTCTAACCGCCACCATGTCCTCGATATCGTACAGACAGTACATGGGCGAGTCTGATTTGCCTTATATCATGGCCCTAGTCCAACACGAACTTAGCGAGCCGTATGTCATCTATACCTATCGTTATTTCCTCCACCAATGGTGCGCTGTCCGTCAGTTATCACCTCCTTGTGCCCTTGCTAACAGCGTCCCCGACGCAGGCCGCACCTGTCCTTCCTAGTGAGTAACATGCCGCCGCCGCCCTTAGCGTCGGGCACCTCCTCGGTCTGACCGCATTCATCTATCAGGCGTACCCTGAAGGGTCCTCAGAACCCGTCGGTGTGATTGTGTGCAAGCAGAGTTTCCACCACGACGATAAGTCACGGAACCGCGGGTATATTGCTATGCTAAGCGTACACAGAAACTGGCGAAAGCGAGGAATCGGTGCGTGCTTCGTCGCCCCTAGCAGTGCAGACCGCTCACACGGCGGACGGGAATAGCTAGCACTCTCGTACGGCGATCTATCGAGCGAATGCGGCGGAGCGGGGCAGTCGAGGTGTGCCTTGTTATATCTTTTTTAACTTATCCGTTGTGCTGAGTGCGTTTTTCATTGGCGTACGGCAGGGCGTTCTCGAGACCGAGTTCGATAATGCGGCCGCGCTATCGCTGTACGAGTCACTCGGGTTTATACGCGAGAAGCGGCTGTACCGCTTCTATCTCAACGGCAAGGACGCGTTCCGGCTCGTGCTCGTCGTCACGCCGCTATCGTGTCCCGACGAGAAGAATGGAGAATCGCCGGTTGATCGCCTCAAAGCACATTCTCTGACGACACCACATTTGCCTCTCCTCAATCCACCAATTCCCATCCGATTCTTCCCAGCGATACCATACGACTCGGACGACGAGGTCTCCTCACGCTGAAGCCGATGGTGTCGGCACGTTTCTCTTAGTTTTTTTTTCACCGTGATCCTGACTCGGACTGATTGTACTCGCTTTCTGCTCTCCTTCGTCGCTATTTAACGTACCGTACGGTAATGCTAAACCCTGCACTGTACCATCACGTTCGTCTAGTCGCATTTACCGCTATCACCGCACTCGTATCACCACTCTTGCACGTTGCCCGGCTCTGAGACCAACAGACGCGAAAAGACCCTTCGGACTTGCGGATCACCGACGCCTTCTGCGTCCTGTTGACCACGCGAACGTAAGGTTCACTGGCAACGCGCCAAGTCCTACTGACCGAATTGTGCGCAAGGCTCTCAGGATGAGTGCAGCCGCGAGGTAGCGCAAGGTTCGCAAGATCGCAGCGCGGGGTGTTCTTGTCATCTGGCTCGGTGTTCGCGGTATCGTCGCAGGAATCGCTCATCATCTGATACACCGCCGTCTCTGCATATGTCTTGGGCCTTCCTGAATCGCACCGAAACACTCGAGCACAAGTTTGTCGAATGCACTCGAGCGACGTGGCACTCTACGTGGAAGGAGGCACAGGACCCCGTGGAACAGTCTAGCGCTCGCCGGAAAAGGGAAGTACAACCGGGGTCCTACTGACGTGGCGAAGATGGATGTTTGTGGTCTGTGCGTTTATAAAGTGCCTCGGTGGTCGTTTCTGTTCTGTTCAGCAACATCGTCCCTCTCCCCGTCCTCCATCATGACTCGGTTGTCTCGCCGACCAACGAGAGCACAGTCGCGGCGCCTCGCGTCCTCACTGTCCCTTTTCTTCTTCGCATGTCTCGCTCTCCTTCTCCTCTGTCCAGTGGCTGTGAGCGCAGACCAGGAGACTGAAAAGTATGGTCCGGTTATTGGTATTGGTGAGTCGTTTGGTGTTGTCCATTGCAGAGCGTCGTTGCTCATTCTTCTCCGTAGATCTGGGTACAACGTAAGCGGCTCAAGCGCATCTGTACGGCAAGTTCGCTCACTCTCGTTCCTTCGACTTTAGATATTCTTGCGTTGGGTGAGTTCTCTGAGTTGTAGGGCATGAGTCGTCTTTCTGACACGTTGCTGCCTCCAGTGTGCAACGCGGCGGTCGTGTAGAGATTATCGCAAACGACCAGGGTCACCGTATCACCCCATCATGGGTGAGCTTCAGTGACGACGAACGACTGTACGCGTTTTACCCCGCCTTGATCCCATTCCCCAACTCACAAATACCGACAGTGTCGGAGATGCGGCCAAGAACGCCTACCACTCCAACCCAGAGAACACGGTCTTCGACGCCAAGCGTCTCATCGGTCGTAAGATTGACGACCCCGAGATTGCGCGCGACAAGAAGCACTGGCCTTTCCAGGTCATCAAGAAGAACGACAAGCCGGCCATCGAAGTCACCTACAAGGGTGACAAGCGTCAATTCGTGGGTGGACAGCGCAGCTCCATGTTCAGGCCGATTGCTGACTTGTTGACAGACTCCTGAGGAGATTTCGGCTATGGTTCTTGGCAAGATGAAGGAGACTGCTGAAGCCTACCTCGGTCGCACAGTCACTCACGCTGTTGTCACCGTCCCTGCCTGTAAGCTCATTTTACTGACCTTGCACCGCGCTTGCGCTCAATTTCCCACGCAGACTTCAACGACGCTCAACGCCAGGCTACCAAGGATGCCGGTACCATCGCCGGTCTCCAGGTCCTCCGTATCATCAACGAGCCCACCGCCGCCGCGATCGCCTACGGTCTTGATAAGAAGGGTGGCGAGTCACAAATCATCGTGTACGACCTCGGAGGAGGAACTTTCGATGTCTCCCTGCTGTCGATCGACGACGGTGTCTTCGAGGTTCTGGCCACCGCCGGTGACACCCATCTTGGTGGCGAGGACTTCGACAACCGCGTCATGGACTACTTCATCAAGCAGTACAAGAAGAAGACCGACACCGACGTCTCGAAGAACCTTCGTGCGCTCGGAAAGCTGAAGCGCGAGGTCGAGAAGGCCAAGCGCACGCTCTCCTCTCAGCAGTCCACCCGCCTCGAGATTGAGTCCTTCGAGGGCGGCAACGACTTCTCCGAGACCCTGACCCGCGCCAAGTTCGAGGAGCTCAACATGGATCTTTTCCGCAAGACCATGAAGCCCGTCGAGCAGGTCCTTCGCGACGCGAACCTGAAGAAGGAGGACATCGATGAGGTCAGTTCTCGCTGGCGTACCAGTGGCGCTTGAAACGATCGCTGACCGGTTTGTTTTAGATCGTTCTCGTCGGTGGTTCGACTCGTATCCCCAAGGTCCAGCAACTCCTGAAGGAGTACTTCAACAAGGAGCCCTCGAAGGGTATCAACCCCGATGAGGCTGTCGCTTACGGCGCCGCCGTCCAGGGTGGTATTCTCGCTGGTGACGAGTCCCTCGGTGATGTCGTCCTCGTCGATGTCAACCCCCTCACTCTCGGTATCGAGACCACCGGCGGCGTTATGACCAAGCTCATTCCCCGCAACACCGTCATCCCCACTCGCAAGAGCCAGATGTGAGTTGTCAATCATGCATGTTGTATGTGCCATACTGACGATCTACTCAGCTTCTCCACGGCTGCTGATAACCAGCCCACTGTGCTGATCCAGGTCTTCGAGGGCGAGCGCTCGTTGACTAAGGACAACAACCTCCTCGGCAAGTTCGAACTCGAGGGTATTCCCCCTGCACCTCGCGGTGTTCCTCAGATTGAGGTCATCTTCGAGATCGACGCCAACGGTGTCTTGAACGTCAAGGCTGCCGACAAGGGAACGTAAGTATCTTTTGTCCTTGCATGTAGCATCGAAGCTTATCATGGTTTTACAGTGGCAAGTCTGAGTCCATCACGATCACCAACGAGAAGGGCCGCCTTTCTCAGGAGGAGATCGACCGCATGGTCCAGGAGGCCGAGGAGTTCGCCGCTGAAGATGAGGCGAACCGCAAACGCATAGAGGCGCTCAACAGCCTCTCGTCGTTCGTCTACAGCCTGAAGAGCCAGCTCAACGACAAGGAGGGGCTCGGCGGCAAGTTGGACGAGGACGACAAGGACGCCGTGCTCGACCTCCTCAAGGAGACGACACAGTGGATCGATAACGAGGGCCCGACCGCGACGGCGGAGGACCTCGAGGAGCGTCTCCAGGAGCTCCAAAATAGCGTGAACCCGTACACGAGCAAGATTTACGGCGAGAGTGGCGGATATGGCGGCGAATACGCCCCTGGCGACGATGACGACCAGGAGCCCTTCCGCTCACACGACGAATTGTAGTCCTTAGTAGTATTTCTTATTGTGTTATAGCCTATCGGATAAATATTCTTGTTGGACGTGCCACTCGTGGAGAATTGACAATAACCTCTTGTTCATGAAGGAAATGGTGTAAGTATGTCGGGATGAAATATATGTAAGATGACTCGTGGGGGCTTCTTTGCCTCGAGCCCCGAGTCCCTGTGACATATGGGAAGACGTGGCAGCAGCTCGCGAGGCAACTGGAGTTTGAATTCGTGAACTGTATGGGTAAGATACACGGACGATAAACTTGAAATAACACATTCGATGACCGGGACTGGAGCTATGAGAGTTGATAAACCCCGATATGCGGTATGGAGTAAAAACAGAAAGTCGGTATGCGACGAGACGGTTATATAGGGAGGGATTGAGGGAAAAGATATGTCGGTCATGGTCTCGGGTCAATCGAACGCCTCCTCCGCGCTCCTCCGTACAAGGCGACGGACTTTCTTCTTGTATGCTACAGACGCGGTGGTGAGCGGTCCGTGGCGCGCAGCACAAGGCGACCGACGCACCTTCCCAATTCTCCCGGATCTCCTTCGCCGCATCGACGTTCGCTGGGCTGTCCGTGTTAGGCCGGTCCGTGGAGAGTAAGGAAATGACGCTGAGAAGCTGTGGAAGTCACCGGGCGGGGTGAGCGAACCGATACACCGAACACGGCTCGAGTCGCAGATACGTACGATGGATTCCACCGTGTGTACTGGCAACCAACGCTCGCCAGATTCTTCATAGCCATACTGGTCCTCGCCCGGGGGGTGCTAGACGAGCTGTGAGCACACAGCGCCACTAATCAGTGGGCGGAACACGTACCAGAATGGATATGCAGACTTTGCCATCGGGGTAGACTGAGACCGCCGGGTCAGGACTGCTGAATCCGACGAGTGGAGTGACTTACTGTTCGGATGCCACATAGGCGTGATGAAACGGAGCTTTGGTGGTGAGAGAGGGAAGTCTTCGGGGAACGACAGTCGCGCTTTGAAGAACCCGCCCTCGCTGTGCCACTGATATCAGACATGCTCGCACACGGCGATAATCGTGTAAACGCACTATAGAGTATCCGGTGGTCTGTATGCGGACGTGTGAGTCGCTGGACGGCCATAGGACGAGTCGCGGGACGCACCCAATGATCATGACCTCCCACTCGTACATGTTGTTGTCATCGACAAGGCCTTTTCACGAGAACGATACTGTTAATCACCGTTTGAACGGATGATGAAGGGCAAGGAGAGTCTACGGCACCTGCTGAGAAGCCGTCCACAGGGTGTTTCGTGAGCTCCGCGAGCTGTCGCCGGAGGAGCAGGGTGTTCCCCTGTGTGGTCGGTGTCGAGGTCATGCTGATGAACGGCGATGGGCTGATTTGCAGAGCGGGGGTGGGCAATCGCGCAAATCGATGCGAGGGGAAGGTGGTGGTAGATGGTAGAGATGTGCTTGCCTTACTCCGGTAGGGAAAATAAATATTAGACGCAGTAACGCGGCAGTCTCGCCGCTGAGTCGATGTCAGGTCTCTGAGACCCCAGACGTTCCCCGCCCTCCCTGACCCAGAACGCCGTTCTACTGCAGTCGATAATCGCCACGGAATGCGCGCACATTTTCGGTGTGTGTTTCGTACCGCTTTAGCGGGTGCAAACGTGCACAACGAACCTGTGAGTTGTACGACAGGCAGAGGTCCGTCGGGGTCCTCGAGCTTCTGCGACCGACGCGCCGGCGCTAGTGAGGTTAACACAGGACCATGACCGACTCTCCGCCAACTATCGATGTATCCATAGACGAAGTACGTGCAGGCTACGCTACGGTAGGCGGACGAAGCACTAACGAGTTCCCACAGAATAATCTCGGCGGCGATAATGGAGGCATATACGTCTTCCAGTGGTTAGGTGCCAACGAGAAGGCGTTGCAGCAAGCCAGTCCAGTGCGTGTCCCTCCCAGCGCGTTTCATTATCGTCCACTGACCGCCCGACAGGAAGATCTGAAGGAGCAACAGGCACCTTTGGTGGAAGCTCTAATCAAGATTGTGTCCACTCCGGAAACCTATCCGCTGCCTGGCCGACCTGTCCGTGAATTAGTCGCGAAATGTTTGGTCCACATTTACACACATGGCGAGACGAAGACACTCTACGACACCGTGCAATCACTGCTGAAGTTCCTTCCCGAGGCGAAGACAACGCTGAAGGAGGTGCATCGCGTGTATGTACCCCGGCCTCTTCACGTGTCGTGAGATTAATATTGGTGTCAGTGCGGCTATGTACTGCATCGGCGAGCTGATGAAGAGTTTTGGGAGCCAGGTGCGTGCAATATGAATATTATGGTTCAGGTATTGAAACTGCACGCAGATTATGTCCCTTGTAGTCGAGACTGTGACTACATCCCTCAAACTCTCCAAGTCTTCCAACGTATGTGCTCGTCCATCTCGGAAGACCTCGTCTGATGGGTTCTACCAATAGCCAACGATGCTACGATACCACGCGTTGATAACCCTGGAGAATACCCTGCTCACAGCGAAGCGTGCAGTCACCGACTCGCTAATCAAAGACTCTATCAAGCAGGCAAGGTCTTGCTTGAACGACAAGTCCTTCCCCATAATCCGTGCTGCCACAAATGTATGTGCGAGCTTTGAGATCTGCTGCTCCTCGCTCACGGATCTCTAGGTCCTTGCGCTACTCTTTCCATTCGCTGAATCCACCAGGCCGCTCGCTGATGTGGAGCAGATTGTGCTTATATGCGTCAAACAGTTCGACACAGCCGATCAACCGACTAGGGGCTCGCTTTCTAAACTCGTCGCGCATGTGCTTGCTTCAACACAGGTCGAACACGTCGTGCAAGTGGCAGAGCCGCCCAAGCAAGCAAAGAAAGGCGCTGGAGCTAATCAAGACGAGGATGACGACGAGCTGGCGGGATCCCATGCAGTCGTGCAAGAAGTGAAGAAGCTGATGACACCCCAAGACATGTTTGCGCAGCTATCTACACACTTCAACAAGCCGACAGCGACTCGTCGAACGCGCGTTGGCATCTTCGACTGTTACGTTGCGCTCCTTACCACCCTTGGTTCGACCTTTGCCGAAACCAACTACGCACTCATTGTCACCCATTTTATGCACGAACTTGTCTCTAACGCGCGCAACAACGGCACGCGATACGACGTTCTTTTTGTCAGGACGGTTGTCGGTCTCTTGCTTCGCGACCTTATCGGCATCCGGATGTTGGGCGAACAAGCACAGATATCTGCTATTCAGGAGTTGTCGAACTCTTACCTCAAACGCTGGCCAGCTCTAATGCCCGGTCAGGCTGCACCCAATGCCCTCGTGCTCACAGTTGCGCTTCGAGAAGTGGCTGGACTACTCCGTCAACTAGGGAATGCGCCTACGCCTGTCCAGGTCAGTTCTGACATATCTGCAGTTGAGCACGTATTGACTCTCAGTAGGACGCCCTCCTGGATCCTATGATGTCGCTACTATCCCATCCTGTGCACACAGTCAGACTCAGCGCATCATGGACCCTGCGGTGCTTCTGTTATTCCACCCCTCTGCGTCTTCCCAAGGTTCTCTTGAACCTGGTAGAACTGTTACAGCACGACCTGACCGCACTGTCTACTCCGGCTGCACCTTCCGACATACACCTCCGCGTCCTCGGGCGAGCGTACGCCCTTGCCGGCCTCCTTTCTGTCATTCCGCAACGGCCGCTCTACGTCTCTTACGACATCACCGCTAACGTCTTCTACATCGCGGTTCAGCTGCTCAAACGTGCTGGCGAGCACGACGTGAAAGTGGCGAAGGCCGAGATCGAAGTGGCTTGGACCATGATTGCGTCGCTTATGACCCTCGGACCCAACTTCGTGCGTGCACATCTGTCGCAGTTGCTCGTCCTCTGGAGAAATGCTCTCCCGAAGCCCACGACCAAGGATGGCCTTTCAGGCCGAAGTCCGACGGAATGGCTGTTCCTCCTTGGCGTGCGAGAAAACGCCCTTCGCGCCATTTACAGCTTCCTGGTCCACAACTCACCTGTCCTAGTAACTGCCGACGTCGCACGCCGAGTCACGTCACTCTTGACGAACGCTCTGCAGTTTGCTGGAAGCTTTGCGGGCCAACGGGTCGAGGATGTCGTCGACCAGCCACCACAAGCGGACGGCAAGGGTCTGACTCTCGTTGGTGTCGATGCACTTTTCAGGACGCGGATCTTCCAATGCTTCTTCGCCCTGGGGGTAGCGAAGGTGACTGAGACCACACAGAGCTCTCTACTTCAGTCAGCCATAACACTATTTGCAAGCCCTGAAGGCTACAGCGGCTCGTCTGTGCAAGCTGCGATTGCCGCGTCTTCAGGTGCCTTCACGAGCATTTGGCAAAGTACCGATTGCTACGCGTACGGTCTCACAGATATTGAGCTTATCGACGACGTTTCGGGAAATGTCGTGGAAGGCACTGGCGACTGGCTGAATCGAGATACAATCGATGCAGCTATCGACGACATGGTGCGCATTCTCCGTGTGCAGTCTTCACAATCATGCCCCTTATACGTCCTCTTCTAGTGTCTCAAGCCAATTTTGCGCTCGTGGGAACACGACCCACTCGTTCTGTGCCAAAGTGCGGCGGTCGACAGTGAAGAACCCGCTTCCGCGCCAGCGCTGACGGCGTCCGTAAACGCTGCAATCCACCTCTTCGCGGAGCTGTTGCCCCTGCAAGACTTGTCGTCTGTGACGCGCACCGTCACTCAGCTTCTGGAAGCAACGGGGCCATCGAGAGCAGATAAGAACTCCGGACGCAAGGCTGCTGTACTCGTTAATACCACAATCGCCCTCGTCCTCGCGCTGCGCCGTGCGCAGAAGGCTGCCGATACCTTGGGCCATCCGCAAGTGACCAGCGCTCTGGCTGAATTTTTGAAGGTGTGTCGTCTAGTCTATCTTCTGTAAGTCTATTTTGAGCTGAAGTGTTCTTGGATAGTCCGTACTCGTTGATGGAGACGTTCTGTTGCGAAAAGCAGCTAGCGAAGCCATCGGTCGTCTAGCGAGCATCGCCGGCACGAACTTCCTCACGAGTCAGATGAAGACGCTTGTCAACGAGGTTGTTAGCAACCGAGACCCATACGGACGAGCGGGCTGCGCTCTTGCGTTCGGGTCCATTCATGGACACGTCGGCGGTCTTGCAGCGGGGCCTCTGCTGAAGACGACCGTGCACGTCCTGATGTCCCTCATCAACGATCCTCATCCAGTCGTGCACTTCTGGGCCCTCCGTGCACTTGCCCGCGTTATAGATGCAGCAAGTCTGGCGTATGCTTCGCACGTGCCCAGTACCCTCGGGCTGCTGTTCAAGGTTTACATGCTAGACTCCCACGAACCAGAAGGAGGGTCCCTCAACTACATCAATATGAGCGGAGAACTACCCTTCTACCAGGCACTGTGTCAAACCATGGACGCCATCATCACCGTCGTCGGACCTGACATTCAGGAGTCCACAAAGACACGCTCTTTGGTTCTCGATCTTGTGCATCAGTTCATCCGTGACGACGATGTCGGCGTCCGCGTCGAAGCAATTAGGTGCATACAGCACTTGCTTATTTTTGCCCCAGAACACATAGATATACCCAAACTGGTGGCGCAGTTCCGCGAATATCTAGCGTCTTCGAGGAGGCCACTCAAGATGACGTCCATCAATGCGCTCTATCAACTAGTCCAAAGAGACGTCATGTCCATCTCGCGCTTGGGTGGCGATCAGCTTGTCGAGGAGCTGTTTGCGATGCTCGACGACGACTCGTCCGTTGACGGCGTTCGGAACGTCATCACGTCATGGTTGCAGCAGACGGTCGTCTACAACCCCTCTGCCTGGATTGATCTCTGCCAGAGGATCATGTCGCGTACGACGGCATCGCAGCAGGCTGGTGACGCGGCGGCGAAACGTGGAGACATGCTTGATGACGAGGGCCAGTCGCTTAGTATCGAACAAACTGACGACGGAAATGCACAAGGGCCTTCCCGGTCCACGGCCAGGTGGCGAACACAACTCTTTGCTCTGCAGTGCCTGCATGAGATTTGCAGGACTGTGGGCAGATCTGGGCGACGAGAGCATTTGGACATCGCATTCGCGAGGAGTCAAGGGCTACCTCTCCCAAGGCTGCTGGTGTCACGTATTTCAGACCTCATCAAGATCGCGTTTACGGCGTCCGCTGCGCATGTCATGGAGATTCGACTTGAAGGCCTTACAGTCTTGAGAGACGTTATCGAGGTATGCACAAACGATCATGATTTCCCGTGCTAGACACTGAGGGAACTCGTAGATTTTCGCCGAGTCGCCGGATCCTGATTTCGAGGGCGCTCTCCTGTTAGAACAGTACCAGGCGCCGATCACAGCTGCGCTGACGCCTGCCTTTTCGGCGGATTCAACACCAGAGATCTTGGCCTCCGCTATCAAGGCTTGCGCAGTATTCGTCGGGTCCGGCGTCGTGAAGGATATCAATCGCATGGGCCGCATTCTGAAGCTTCTGACGTCGGCCCTTGAGCAATGTCAAAGTGCGTCTTACAAAGTCCCCGCCTGAGCTGACGCTGACAAGCGTCCTCAGAGGCCGGTCTCCTACAGCTGGGCGACGCTGGAGAATTAGGCCCGAACGCGTCTGTCATGCTACGAATCGCAACGTTGTCGGCGTGGGCCGAGCTCGAGATCTCCTCTGAAGCGCAGCAGTACCTGATCAAAGTAATCGCCCCGTATCGCAAAGCCCTTGCCTCTCTGTGGGTGAGCTCTCTACGTGACTATGCCAGTATCAGGGCCGGTACCGAATTGCTCGACGAGTCGTCTTCTGGCGCCGTGGACTCATCGTATTCAAGCCTTGGAAAGGAAGTCCTCCTACCGGTGGGTTCTGTCGCAGTTACCAAAAGTACAATACTGACGTCCTCATAAAAGTACTATCGCGATTCCTGGTCCGTCATCTTGCAGGCGGTCACGAGCTCCATGGAATTGGGCGATCCATCTGTCCGCATCGCGCTCGATGGTGGCGATCCGCTCAGCACCGATCCTCAAGCCATAAACGGAACTGCTGCGAAGGAGCATACGGCAGCCTTCTTTTTCGTTATCTTCGGGCTTGTATTCGAGGCGCTCGCGACGTCGACTCCAGATCAAGGCCCACAGAGTATCCGAACCGCTGTCGTAGCACTCAAGGCGCTCAAATGCTTGGTCCAGTCTCAGTACGCTGGCGACGCGTTCCGCGATATCGCCATCTTTGAAGAGCTTGTCAATTTGTGCTATCGTATGGCCCTGACGGAGCCCGTTGCCGTCCAAGTTCACCTAGTGGAGACTCTCGCCAGTCTAGCCACGAGCGTATCTAAAAGTCAAAGGTCGGTTGAGTGTACTCTTCTTCGTTACCTTGTGCTCACCCACGCTGTAGTAATGGCCAAGCTAGCGAATACTCGTCGCCACCCCAAGTGCACTGCCTCAGAATATGCGCCTACGTGCTGAAGCGTGTCATCAGCAGCCCTCGAGACAGCAGTTTGCGTAAGCAATATCATGCATTTTCAGCACTAAATACTGACGTTTGTCCACTTAGATGATGCTTCTCCAGCGGACAAGATCAAGCTTATCAACGCATCTTTTGATGCCTTCATGATTATTGCAGCTGCATGTGATCCCGGCCGAAATCTCGAGTACAGGATAGTAGCTATCACACTCTACAACGGTATGATATGTTTTGTGTTCGTAGCTGTCGCTCACAGGCTCTCTAGAGTTGCTCAAGGATGAGCTGTCGGAGGCAGATTTCGTCGGTCCGTCCCTACAGTCGCTTAAAAGGCTTCTGCAGGATCCGCCAGCGACTATTGCGGGCAAGGCAAGGTATGAGAAGGTCGTTCATGCGATCTTATCGGCGTGCATGGTCAACATCGATGCCATGAGGTATGGTTCAACACTGATGGTTTCACGATCTATCACTAAACGTGAGCGTACCAGGGGCCGCGAAGGACCAGCTTGCGCAAAGAAAATCAAGAGCAATCTTCTAGCGGCTGTCCTCATATTGACCGTTGTTCCCCCTACCGTTCGAATTGGCAAAGCAGTAATCGAGCACTGTTGCTATCTCATCGCACAGAGACTTGTTGATCCCGACGACGTACGTCATTCCCCCATCATAGTAACGCTTTGCCCTCATAGGCATTCTAGGTGTCTGTGATTGCTGCCCATTGCGCAAAGACACTTGTGCTCGCGTCGACTTCGAACAGTCCGGCGCTCCAACACGCAACCAAACTCCTTCTCCCTGGGATGATCGAATGTATTGCGCACATCGCTGCGCTGGACGACGAACGATCGTATGATCGGAGATCACAGATCGTTGGTGAAATTTGGAAAGCTTTCGCCGCACTCTTTGCTTCAGCAGCTGAAGATCGTCGTAAGTTGCATGACGTGCTGTGACGGATTCATCTCTGATAAATCATTCATAGGATCACGCCTTCTCTCTGTTCTACTACCCACGATGATCATGATGCTGGATCCAGCAGCTGTTCCATCCTCAGGACTCCACACGCAAACGATAGGCCAAATCTTGACTTTCGCAACTGCCTCGCCCTTGGCCTTCAAGGACGCGACAACGAAGCTGAACACCGATACGAGGGAAACTTTGGAGACCTCCGTCAGACAAGCTCTTGGGGGTAGCAAGGCTAACGCCAACGATGCGCACAAACCACAAATCTCGTTGCGGTCGTTTTGAAGATCGGGCGAGCGTGGCAGGGAGCCGAGCCGAGCGCGGCGATCGGCAAGTCACTGTGCCCGCATGAAGGCTATGATGAAGACTTGTCTGGGGAGCGGGAGTAAATGTGTTACTGTCTGCGCACTGTGCACGATAATGTCACCAGCTCAGATAGTGGTCCGTGTGTCCGCTTCGTTTTCAGCTGCGGTGCACGCAGTACAAGTCCGGGGCCTGTTGCAGGTCCGCACCGTCCACCGTAAAGATTGATAGCAGATCGTCGCGTACATAGAATCGCACTTGCATTTCTTACGACAAAAGTTCTGATAAATGTTGGACAGTATGTTGGACAGTACTTGGACGAAGGATTCGCGGTGTGATGGTTTCGAACTTGGGAGTCTTAGGCGTCTATAGCCACGTGTCACACAGCCTCAGCGTACTGCTGCGAGCGCTAAGGCGATGGTACAAGGCCGCCGCGAATACTGAACAACTCGTATCTTCTCCTCCTCATTGCCTCCCTTGCCTCCCTTGTTGTGCTTGCGGGATACATACCCGCTTCTGGTTTGTGATGAAGAGGCTCTTCGGACGAGAGAAACCCAAGCCCGTCAAGCCTGTGCAGGGCACCAGAGACATTGCCGCACCTGGCGTTGGCGGTGTCCTGTCTGCGCCCCCAGAGGTATGTGGCCTTCGCATCGTTTTATCTGTTGGGGAACCATATCATTCAATTGTTTAGGATGCCGGCTTCTACGCCCAGCAGGTCAACGCGCAGGAACGACACTCAGTCCGCGTCTCATCTGACGACCACCAGTGGGACATAGTCTCTTCACATGACAGTTCGTCTCTGCCAGATACCTCTCTATCTAATCACGCTTCTGACATATTATCTCATAGGTGCATCACCTGTTCTGGCCACGCATGGCCCAAGATCAATCTCCCCGTTCAATATCCCACCTGCAGTACCCCCCAAATCAGGCGTACCGAAAGAGCGAGATCGAGACGCGCACATACTACGCAAGAAGCCGCCAAGTACACCAAATCCTGCTGCTGCTGTCGGAATACTCAAAGCTCTTGATCCGCCCACTCCTCAGCCTGAGGTCAATGCACTGCAGCGCGAGTACTCGGAAGACTACTCCGTGGACCATGGGTCACACCAGGATGGAAAGAAGGAGAAGAAGAGCTTCTGGGAACGGGCAAAGGAACGAGAAAAGGAGAAGGAGCGAGAGAAAGAGCGAAATAAGGAGAAAGAGCGCAGAGAGGAGGAGGGTCAGGCCGAGCTTACAAGAATGATAGGTGAGGAGTCAGTCATCGCTAGGTGCTCATGTCTCATTGACCGTGTTCATGACTTCACGCGTGATCGATGCAGGCTACCTGACTGCAACTGCTTCAGAGGACTGGTCGCTGGTTCTGGAGGTCTGTGAACGGGCGTCGTCAAGCGAGACCAGCGCGAAGGAGGCGATGAAAGCGCTGAGGAGAGAATTCAAGTATGCATCATTCATCTGTCTACTCCTCCCCGCCTGCCTGTGTTGGGCCACACGCGTGTTCTCGTGGTGACGACACCTGTCTCTCTATCTAGGTACGCTGAACCGCCTGCACAGTTGTCGGCCGCACGGGTATGTACCTCGCCACAAAGTTCGCCGACTGAGCGCTGATATCTGATTTGTTGTCCTAGCTCTGGGCGATCATGCTCCGAAACTGTTCGGAGGTGTTTATCTCGCAGTGTTCGTCGCGCAAGTTTCTTGATACTCTAGAAGACGTGCTGCAGAATGCACGAACATCACCAGTTGTGCGCGAGAGATTGCTCGAGGTACTGGCTGGAGCCGCGTTTATGAGTCCGCCTCGTGAGTGCTGTCGAAGCTTCCACCTTTGATACGTATAACGTTTGATCTGATGTGACTCGCTATCAGCGCAAGCAACAGACACACATATTCTAGGTGTTCGCCATGAAGGCCACGGTTTTCGTACGTTGTGGCGAAAGCTGAAACCGCCGGAGAAACCGGAGGAGGTCTGTTTGATCGTCTATCTGCGCCACGCTCGAGCTGACGGCGACTAACGCGTCTTTTACGGCAGGGAATTCCGTTCGACACGGAGGATGCGATGTTCAATCCACCGACGCTAGTGGTTCAACACACACCGGTGATCAACGAGCCACAGACTCCCGAGAACCGACACAGTCATCACAACGGGCGACCAGTAAGTAGCTTGAGTACATTGAGGACCCCTTCGCTGACTTTTAACGCATTTGCGATCGCAGCCTACGAAGCACAAACACTCGTCGCGGAACCGTGTCATACCTCCAGAAGAAGACATAAGACGATTGTTCCAAGAGTGTGAGGTAGGCAAGGGAAACGCGAATCTTTTATCTGACGCGCTCGCGTTTGCGAAGCCGGAGGACCTGAAGCACAAGGATGTCATACGGGTACTACTGCACTTCGCTTCCTATTGATAAACGACTGACCCGTTCCAGGAATTTTATGCCCGGTGCCGAGCATCGCAGGAACTGATTTATGCTGCTATCCCGTGGGCATCGGCCGGTGCGGAACGTTCGCGTCTGGCGGCTGCAGAGAACCTCCAGCCAAAGCGTTCGCGATCAGGAGGAGATCCTACGCAGCAGCCGCTCTCGCCACCGCTTCCAGCTGACGAACACCGCGAGTCCACGGTAGAAGAGAACCTGTTGGCTGCCTTGCTGGGTGCCAATGAGGAACTGACAGCAGCTCTCAGACAGTACGAAGATCTTGAGCGCGTCGGTATAGAGCGCGACACGGAGGAGAGGAGCAAGAAAGAGACCCGGATAGATCGAAGTGTAAGCGCATTGACTATTCACGTTATGCGTCTACCTGAACTTGATGCAGCGAGCATATTACGATGCGGATGGTTCAATACACCTAGAGCCTCCTCAGCCACAATTCGCCGGAGCCACATCGTCGCACACACCCTCGCCGTCGTCGTCACCCTCGCCGTCTCCTGCACCCTCGGTATCAGTCCAGTTGTCTCACTCTGCGACCTTCGCGCCGCCGTCGTACCCTCCCGCCAACTCCATCAGCCACAACTCGTCGCACTCGACGCCATCATTAGCACCGCCGCCCCCGGCGCCACATGGTCCCCGTCTTCCCTCTTCTGCTGCCAACCGGTCACGCACGCCCTCGCCCGATCGCGGCTCGCTTGCGCAGTCACAGCAGCTCCATCGCGACCGACAGCCCGACATGCTGCAACAAGCAGTAGGTCGTCTACGTCTCGAGGACCCATCGCCAACAGACTCAGACGATGACCCGGAGGCTGTACCACACATACCCAGCGCGAAGGCACTCGGCAAGCGAAGAGCGATACCTGTCGATGAGAGCGACTGTAAGCATTGCCCGTTTTATATAGTTTTATCTTGTGGGTTCTGACGAGAGCTCCAGCGACATTCGATCCCGACGATCTCTTCTACGAGCACACAAACGAGTCACGGCGATCGGATGACCTGCTCAGCGACGATTCGGACGCCGATTCGCAGCATCCACGGCACCAGCCGGTGCACTACGTCTACGACGCGGCGGCGGAGCGGATGAAGGAACGTCTCAAGGAAGGTCGTCTCACGATCTCGCCTTTTGTCGGCGAAGTGCACTAGCGGTGGCCGCTCCCTGGACATCGCTTTTGTACTCTGTACACTATTGTAGCATGCTGATATCACTATTCTGGACGTGTCATCATGGTGTGATCTATACGATATTCAGCGAGACATTGCAGGAAGATTATCTTTTGGACCGGCGGCTCGCCATTGTTTGAAGTGTGTACCGGGGTGAGGCTCTGCGATGCTGCCTGACGTCGACTCTCGACAAAACTCTCGACATCTTGAACGACGAGCAAAAAGGGTGAAAAATCCTTCCCACGTCTATCGGAAGATGTGGCTATGTGTTTGACAACGTCTTGAATGTAATTGCAACAGCCCCAGTGTACTCGTTCTTGCTGGCGTCATCGACGCTTCAAGCGCGGCCGGCGGCTTACCGGCCCGGGTTGGTTGGGACTCTCAACTCTTTGCAACTTCACCTTGCCACTCAACTATCACTTACCGCGAGCTCTGTCACACCTCGGTCACGATACTCGTGCATCTCGACAAGAACATCCGACGCAAATGGGCATGGGAGCCATGTTCTCGGCTTCGAAACCTATGAAAGCGGCAGCCTTGTATTGATTCCAGGGCTGTTCGCAAAGTTTTCCTCAATCCCCGGCCGCTTGCCTCGCCCGCGCCGCTCTTGTTGTCTTGTCACCTATCGCGACACACAACACAGCCGAAAGTTACGTACATGCTTCCTGAATACATGTCAAGCATCGTATACAATCCCTCGGGTAAAGCGCGGACGGTCGCTGCTTTCGTGGGATTCTGTCGCGTGCACAGCCATTGCATAGACAACGCAGACGAGACATTATTGTTATCCATCTCACGAGTGACCTTTATTTTCTCCTTGACTTGTATTCCTTGCAGATTCGTCTGATCGTTTTCCTCCCTCCATAGCGACAATGTGATATCATGATCAATGCTCACGACTCAAGTAGCTTGCCGCTTCAGAAAAAATCACTCACATCCCTGCCAGTTAACAGTACCCCATTCAAGTCCACCTGTACAATCTCATCCTTATGTCATACTCTGAGTCTCGTGGTATCGCCGCACCCAACATACCCTCTGTCGCGTCCGTCAATCACTGGGCTTCTCAGCTCGAGGACACAAGTTCTGCTAACAATACGCGCTCCAAGCTCAACCCACCGGACATACTACGTGGCCTAAATGATGCGATATCGTGGCCCGAAGAGGATCGCTTTCCCCACCGTGCCGCGTCAGGTAAAAACTAGTCTCCAATGCAGACCTTATATAAGCAACCGATGATAGTCGATCGGATTTTGCATATATAAGGTCTGCTCCAACTTCAAAGGGCCTGGGCGAGAGGGTCCGAAACATTT
>ALYI01003978.1:0-38197 GCA_001969225.1 Ceriporiopsis andreanae CBS 279.92 | reverse complement strand
CAAACGTCCTCGAGACCCCTGAAAGAGGCCGTGTTCTCGGTATGACGGGTGAGCGCGGTTGTCATCGACTGGATTTGAAGGATGTGGCATGTGTAAACATGCGAGACTCGAGTTAGTTTCTATAAAATAGATCCTAGCTGAGTATGTTCTAAGGAATCAACTTTGTCGAGAGCAGTATTTTATACTGCTCAACTTGAGGGCAGGCTTGGAACTAGACGCGCGTGCCATGGCCAGGCAACTGATCCGCCTCTGCGTCTTTGGCCCAACCCGAGTATGATACAGATATAGGAAGGAGAATACTGACAATTAGTAGGACATGATACATTGGGACATCACACATCCGACCAGATTTCTTGCGCGGTGCGCACCACCAGCTCGAGCTTCCTCCTCACGTCTGCCTCGCTCACAGCATTACCTTCAGCATGCGACGCGAACCCGCATTGCGGACTGATACAGATCCTGTACGTATGTCTCAGTATCGTCGCGGTTCAGTAACACAGAGGCTACTCACTGATTCAGGGCTTCCGCAATCGACCTCTTCTCTTGCCCTTGCGCGATGACAGTCGCGGCCTGGAGGACCCTCGCCTTCAAGTCCTCCACGTCTTCAAGCTGCGCCGACGCAAACTTCAGAAACTGACCCGACGTTTCAATCATGACACACCTGTGGCAGCTTGCTCGAGATGAGGCCCAGGACCACCGACTTGCGCCTCGGCAAGTACTTCAGTGGCTCGAATGTCCCAGCGCGGTCGGTGTCATACTCGAGGTAGTAGCAGTCGACGTTAATCTGGCGGAAGAGCTTAATAGCAATCCGGTCATAACCTCCTTCGCTGAAGTGCATGCCGTCCTGCAGACGACCCTTTCATCAGCATCACATTTTCCACCGACTCGCGTCTGAGACAGACCTTGAAATTTCCGCGGCACAGGTGCAGCCCGACCGTCATATCCTGCGGTCGGCCCTTCAAACACTCATTATAGGTGCGAATGTACGTGTCGAGCAGCGCCTCATGGTCGATTCCGCGCTCTTCCATCCCACTAATCATCGACTCCGCACAGAAATATGCTAGGAGGGGATCATCGAATTGTATGTTGCCTACGATTGGCTGGCGGTCAGCTGCGGGATAACGCCTGGTCGTATCGGCAACTCACGGCATCCTGCTGCGTATAATTCTTTGATCTCTTGACGGTACGCGACCGCAATGTCTGCAAAATACTCCTCTGGAAATGACAGCTGAGACAGAAGGCGAAGGGACCCCGGGGCGAAAACCGCTCACCGTCGTTCTTGTACACGTCCTTAGGATAGGCGTATTGCCCGTGACGCAGATGAAACCATTCCGGGGCGCACATCGTGATCTTCAGATTCTTGTGCTCCTTCACAGAACAGCCGAGATCGCTCGGGTGAGCCATAACATTAAGATTCATCGCATCGGTAAACTGACCTCGGGAGCAGTAAATCGCTTCAGGGCCTCGAATTGTGAAATATAGAAAGGTCGGGCACGCTCCAGCTTGCCCTACTCATGATGTCATTAGGATTGCGGGATCCATCGCTTGGACTGACGAAGTGACCTTGCAGATGTACGACGCCGCTTCCTTGAAGGAGTGCTTCGTGAACGCCGCAAGGTCGGGCACATACTCCTATCGATCAACGCGAATGGGTGTCGCGCGCTCCGAGAGGAAACGGGACGTTGCGCACCATGAACATCGACATCGGAACTAACTCGCGCCATCAACACGTTGGCAAGATCCTGCGGCGTGCGGCGCTACTCACCGTCGGGTATGAATTGCATGCCATTCATGTTATCAAAGACACCATCGAAGAACATATGCCTGCGTGTTATTCGAGCTCGTCTCGACAACACTGCCTGCCGCGAAGCACGCACCGCCTGAACTCGCCATCGGTTATGGACTTGATGCCCACCTCGCGCTGCATCTGCACAATCGCGCTGATGGCTTGGTCCTCCACTTCGGCAAGCTCCTCGTGGGTGCATTGCTTGGTGTCGAAGGCCTTACGCTTTTCCAGGAGCTTTATCGGCCGTTTCAGCGACCCAATGTGATCAGCGCGGAACGGTGGAAGCAAGTGCAAGCTCATGGCCAGCGCTACTGATGTATCTCGTGAAGCTCAAGATCCCCCTTGCTTGACATGTCCGCCAGCTTTTGTACCTTCTTGTGCCTGGGTAAACCCATACTCCTGCTGGGAGCTTTCCAGGAGTGATATGTAGCACCATGATCCTGTGGCTTTCCATTCACCATTCACGGCCAAGTTGATTGCGCTGGTATTGATGAGATGCATGTGATACGACCAACAATACATATTCTGCCCACGAGTTCCTTCTGGCGTTCAGTCCGCCGACCTGTCCGCCGAGTGTGGCATTCAGCGGTCTGTGCGCAATTCTCACACGAACAAGTCGCTCAGTGATAGGAATGTGCGCATCGCTTGCTAGCGCTTGGCGCCGTGGGCCGCCCGATATCAGATGCAGAAACAAAAGACCCTCGGATTCATCGGAGCTGGGGGAGCCGCGTGGCGACACGAGCTTTGCTTAATTACAACGTTGATCAGGAGGGATCCGGGGTGGCGATCAAGATCGGCTGAGTTCGAGGACACAAGCGACGCAGATCATTTTAGGCTGAAACCACGAGTTGTGTCGGTTCCACCTGGCTCTACCAACTGCCCGACGAAAGGGACATTGAATAGGCCAGAGCTTGCCAGAGCACGTACAAAGGCTCGGTCATAGCACCCGTCTTTGCAGCTGGATGAGGGGGCGTGGAGGATACCTACGCGATTGCTGAGCACACGGGCAAGGCTCGGAGAATCTCTCCGCAGAATCAGTCGCTTGGGCCTGTAGTAGGGCACAGGCGGCGGCGTGTGGTGGATTCTAATTGCCTGATCGCTAGTTCTATTGATACAAGTATTCGACTCGCTCTTCTTCGCCGAGTTCTGTTGGTTACAGGTGTTTACGGTTGCAGTAGCTAAAATCCCCAGGAGCCTTGAAAGACGTCAGGAGTTAGTCAGCATGTTTCGAACGAAATGGACTTCACGCACAGGCTCAGAAAATAAGCAATCTTGACTGGTTTAGGGAGTGCCGTCTTCTGAATTCCGCGGCGAAGCATGTGCATATCCAATTTCTATCGCGTCCTCCCCGACGGCATCAACGTCGTCACTGAAGTCTAAGGGTTCGCTCATATTGCCGACGAGCATCGACGGCGAAGCGAAATTTGGATGGCTTGAGCCCCACACTGGCAGCGTGCTTCCAAAGGATGCTATGAATGAACCGCTTGATCCAAGCGCCTTTAGATTCAGCGTAAATCTCGACATGAGCACCGAGGTCAGACTGCCGAAATAGCCCGTTAGTACTGTCAAGGAACGTGAAACAAGGAGCTTACACCACAATAAAGGGTGCTACGAGTTGCACATGCTACGAACGGATTAGCCCCAGACAGATGACGAGAAGAAGCGTCGCTCACCGTGACCTCCGAGACCACTAGTTGGCTGATGTTCATAGCCAGTAAAGCTCTGTGACTCGCGAGATCAGCTGCTGGTACGGCGCGAAAGTGGCGGGCATAGCGCACAGAAAAAACGCAGTTCCTGTGGGGAGATGTAATAGGATGTATCGGAAGGCTGAAATAGAAGACGCACCATCACGCAGGAATAATATCGTTGAAGGAGCCTCTACATGCAATTTTCGAGCCTGTATCGTTCTGCTGTATGTGGATATCCAGGTCGCGACGAGGAGCAGTAAATCGGCCAGAATGGCAGAGACCCGCGCTAGGCGTACGACTGGACAATTCTTCGGTCACGGGTATTGGTTAAGAAGACGTATCGTTTACGTCTATCGTTCGTCTCAGCGTCGACCCCGGTAATTCACAGCGATGAGACTCACACATTGCCCTTGGACGCCAGGGTCTAACGCAGAATGCGAGCCGCACATCTGGATTCCCAATTCGAGGTCAACTTGCGCAAATGGCGTAGTCTTGATAAAGGTAACCTGTTGGGAATGCTTGAATTTCCGCAATAGGCGACTAAACGACTGTCTGGTTCGTACGATATCGACGCCAATCGGTACCATATTCAACAGGAATATAGGTACCGCGAATTTCAGACTTCCAAGCCCGATGGCGTATGCGCGCAGGGCGGCGAAGGCTGGGTTAATGAGATTCAAAAGTTCTCCTGGTAGTGACGCAGAGGACTCACATGCGAAGCAGAACAGCAGAATGACCATGCATGTCTCGATGAAAGCCAGAATAACATCACAACTAAGTAGAAATTCAGCTCTCCCGTCGATGCGATATGATTGTTCTATAAGCACCTCTGCGAACACTTTGTCAGCGGACTGGCAAAGTTATGAAGTCCGGGTCGCACACCTCAATGATTGATACAGACAATATCATGAGTACAGCATATGCGAGTGTGACGTAGCGATTTGTTACGAAAAGGATCAATGGTATGTTGAGTTTGCCGCGCCATATACAGGCCAGTTCTTTAGCGAAGGTGATGATCCAATCGTAGACCAGAAGTGCTATAGAACGCAATGGTCATTTCTCGTAATGCTCTGCGCGTTTTCAAACGTACCGGCGAGAGATACTGCCGTGTATTTTGAAGTAGATCTATTGAACAGTAAGTACGAAGAGAAAGCAAAGGCTGTAGTACTTACAGCTCGAACAGGATCGCTTCCAGAGAATCCATGGTTGAAGAAAGAGGGTTGTTTCAATGAGATACACCGTCATATTTTTACAGCTCCTAGCTCTCTTATGAGGTCGATGATAGTGCATGACGACGGCCGTCACGATATGCGTGATTTGAACATGACGATTGAGTTTTCGCTGATCCCTTTGCATTCAGTATGTCGCGGGATGTGCAACAGCAACGTCGGAGCATCACCACGAGTGCCATCTCGAGGAGAGATTGGATGAACATTGAGCTATTAACTTACGCACATGAAGAGGAGTAGAGCATAGCATACAAAACCGCTCCAGGTCGTAATCACACACGAAGGATAAGTGCCACTCAAGCAGACCTTAACAAACCCCGGGCCTGCGGCTCGACAGGTCTGTGGATCTTGAGCAGCTTGTCACGGACGGCGCGACCTCTGTCACGGAACACGAGAACGTGATACGTAGTTCTCGTGCCCACTGTGCCGCATGTGTCGAGTGGTCCAATTGATCAGGTAGAAGACTGTTGTCCGCGAACACGGGTGGATGTCAAAATTGTGTCATCACGGTCGTCAGGCGTGTCCGTCCCTGAGATGAAAACTTGATAGTCAAGTACGCCAATGAGAGTGCAAGGTATGTGACAAGAGAGTGTCCAGAGTAGTAGGGAGAGCGTGGAGAAGGAGAAAAACTTGCCGTTATTGATTTCGAAGCCACGTGGAATGTGCATGTGGCCACAAGCGCTCTGGACAACTGACCACCGACCATCATCTTCCTTCGCTCGAACGGTCTAATAGCCGTCCAATACCTCCTTCAGACTACTTCGCCTCACTCGAGAATGTGCTATAGTTCTACTCGCGTGCAGTTTTGACAGTTTGAGACCGAAAGGCGAGGTCCCGAGGTTCTCCCAACGTTCTACACAGAATCCGCAACTGTACAAGCCCCAAAGCCGTCACCCAAAACATGGAGCTTGGGACTCATGCGGCCCTCATGCGCCTTCGAAGGGTGCACTCGTGATGCCTGCTTTGATATTGCCGAAAGCTTCGTTCGACATCGACTACCGTAAGTAGTCTGGACATCGACACGCTCACCGCGTGGAGGTAGCACCTTAGATTATTGACTACGTAGTTATAGTCCTGCAGGTTGTTCGAGGACGACCCCACTTCCGCTATGTACACCATCCTCTCACTTGCGAGTACGCTTGCTTGGCTGTGTACTTTTGTGCAAGGCGATACCACCAATGTCAGCGTTTCGATCCCCGTCCTCTCGCCGGACAACGCGCAGCCTCTAGTGTCTACTTTGCTGTCTTTCAGTATCGAACAAGACAGATGGCCAGATTGGACTGGCGTTGATTCACGCAACAGTTTCACTGTCAGCGCCCTAGAAAATCTCGCTCAGCTTACCGGTCAGCCCCCGAAAATCAGAGTCGGCGCAAATTCAGAGGACCATACTACATGGTCTCCAACAGTCACGGTACGTATGTCACGAAACCATCATTCTCGCCTGTTTCCATGTTTCATCGATCCACCGTCTGTCGTTGCCGCGATCGTCTTCCACTTCTGAGGTCGACGGGGTCTGCGCTCTGTTCTGATCGTTGTCACTGTCATGCGGTTCGTACGGCTTGTTTCATGCGGTTGTTCCATCGTCGATCAGTCCATCTCGCATGCTTGCTAACACGTTGTTTCTGGTTCTCTGTAGATCAACGAAGACGTATTTCCCCCACCGAATACAGTCACCCCGTACCCGGAGGCTACGCAGATCACGGTCGGCGATGGATACTATCAGCTTTCTAGATTTCTGCCCTCTGGTACGGCTCCGTTTTCTCTGAATGAACATGACACAACCTGACACGGAAATCAACATAGGTACTCATATGACCTGGGGGATTAATCTGGGCCTCAACAATGTGACAAATGCCGTCAACATGGCAAAGTCCATCATCAAGGCGTTCAATTCTAACGCTGTACGACGCTCTGGCGTTAAACTTGATCTGATCGAGATTGGTGTGGCGACTTCGTCCGCTTCGATCTCGCATTGACTGATTTATTGGGTCAAAGGCAACGAACCCGATCTATACTCGAACAACGGACTGCGCTCCAGGAACAACTGGACTGTGGAAGATTATGTCGCAGACTGGATTTCTATTGCTACGCCGGTCGCTCAGGCCGCTGGTCTACATTCCGACGGAACTGTCTCCTTCCAAGGCGCCTCATTCGCGGGCCAAGGATTCACTCCCACCGAGATTTTCAATCTTGGTATACTCGACAGCGTTCCTGGCAAGTTGATTTCCGTGTACGTTTCTGGTAAATCAGAGTTAGTGGCGGCTGTTCACGTATTTCATGATACAGCATCTCCCAGCATCGATACTCGGCAGCCTTTTGCAACGGCGGAGATTTTCCACTCATTTCGTTCATGAACAAAGCCAACGTGCGCTCCAACCTGACTGTTTTCGAGACCGACATAGCGGCCACGAAAGCGCAAAGTCTCGGTTACGTCATTGGGTTCGTTGCCCATATCATCTTCAATCTTCGTTATGCTCATTGAATCATGGAACAGCGAAACCGGAAGTATCGCATGCCACGGCGCCCCCGGTGTCAGCAACACTGCTGGAGCTGCGCTCTGGGTTGTCGACTACACGCTGCAAGCGGCTACTCTCGGCATACCTGAGCTGTACTTTCACGAAGGCATCGGCTTCAAGTATAACTTCGTGGGCATCCTCTTCACCGTCGACGCATCAGATACAGCATCTAATGTCGCAATCACAGATCCAACCAATCGCGCTCAATCGCTCAACTATCAACGGGTCGCCTCTCGACCCCCCACAGCCCCCTCTTATCCAGCCGAGCTACTACGCGGCTTTGGTGATTGGCACGTTTGTGGGGAAGACGGGCTCTGCGGAGGTCGTCGAGATTGCTGTCCCAGATCCCAACGTCACCGGCTACGCTGCTTTCGAGAACGGTGCGCTGCGCCGCGCAGTCTTCGTCAACTTGCAGGCGTGGCTGCAGAGTTCCACCGGGGAGAGACCGTCCACGCACGTCAGCTTGGACCTTTCTTCCGCAGCAGGCGGTACGAACGCCGATATCATTACCTTGCAGAAGGGAAAGGCACAGGTCCAGAGACTGCTGATACAGCACGCCGACGATACCTCGAATCTCACCTGGGCTGGGCAGAGCTACGAGACATCGGACGCGGGACCCTCAGGCCGCAAGACGGTCGAGACGGTACATGTGGCTGATGGTGTACATCTTAGCGCGACAGAAGCAATACTCGTTACGTTCTAAGCAGCTCATGCATACTACCGCGGTTATAGCGAGCTGATGATATTCGAATATTGTGTTGTGTCAAAGCATGGCGAATGAATTGACCGATTCACGATCAAGTTTGGGGTGCGATGCGGTCTGTAATTCGCTGCCAAAGTGGGTAGGTAGTAACTCTACAACCAGCACTCACCGTGAGCAAGTGATCCACGAAAGCGAGCGAGAGGGTCGAGGAGGATAAGGCGGTCGCTATCGACCCCGGTCTTGTTCCTGGGTACCTGCAGATGACTGAATCAGGGGTCGCTACAAGTAAGTAGGATACCGACCGGCGAGACAGCAAATCTTTGGTTTAAGTATCTGCCTGATGGTGTGGATGATCCTGTACACTCTCCGCGCAAGGCGGACGGCTGTAGGAGAGGCGCAGGGCGCGATCATGTCTTCGTCATCATGGCTTTGACTGCACACGTAACGGGAGCAATATCCACTTATCCACTATGGTTCGGAAGGATTACCGCTGTCTGTTGCCACTGGCACGACTGCGGCTAGTGCACGCAAACGTTGATGCAAAGTGATCATATGTACCGCGCCGGTACGTCCACCGCGCAGAAAATGCAACCCTGAATCAGGGTGCCATGCGCCGCGATACGTTTGTCGCATCCTGAGGGTGACGTAGGCCATAGCTAGACTGATTGTAAGTCGTAGTGCGGACTGTAGAGGGACAACCACTCAACTAGCACCATCGAAGTGTCATGACCTTTTTGACCATGACTCCCCGCACGTCATTTACAGCCTGCTTGGCGGGATTAGTTGCGCAGAGAGAACGGAAGTGCGCAAATCATCGAGGCCACTTATACACACCGCTCCCGGCGGGCACGCACCACCAAGCCCATAGACAAGTGCACCTTATGATCATCGAGGCCACTTATACACACCGCTCCCGGCGGGCACGCACCACCAAGCCCATAGACAAGTGCACCTTATGACAAACAGCGATGTTGTGACCCTCTAGGGCTTCACGACCTCGGTAGTTCTAGAAGATGAGGGGTAGAGATCGTCAGTGGTACAGCCAGCCAATCGAACAGTTGAGGTAGAATAGACACATTGCGATCCTACACATGCACTGACAATTGCTTTGAAACATATACATAAGAGTGCGACATGATGAAGTGCTGCCGGGCGATCGCCAATTGAAAAAAGGTATCGATGGGAATTTCAGCACTCAGGATAGGTAGAGCGGCACCCTTGTGGCTGAAAAAACACGTACCCGGAGATCTATGCCCTACGATAAGAGGTGATCGCGCAAAGTCGGAGGAAAGGCATGTGCAGCGCACTGACAAGCGAAGTCAAGTGAACGACACGACCCTCCTACGCGCTCGCTCGAGTCCTCACCACAATAGTATTCGGGACGCGTGTGCAACGATGCGTGCAACGTGAGGCAACGTGTCGGTGGTCCTGGGTGGGGAATCCTGGGGTCGAGACCATTAATGCGCGAAATCATCTGCAAGGGATCCTGGATCTACGCTACCTCGCTTCAAGCCCTTTCTAGACTTGGCAGCTCGGCTGGAAACAAGGCGGGTTGACTGAAGAGGCGGTAGTAGTGAACACGAGTGGAACTTGCATAATTAATTCACAGCAGGGCCCGAGAGCTTGGCCACGTGGGGCGTCATCGCCAATCTCGTTAGCGAAGGGGGCTTTAGTGCTTGGGACCCTCCATCTTGAATCGTAGGTACCTCAAAATACTCCCCTTACCGACGAATAGACTAGGGCCGGTAGATCGAGCCCGATTTCCGAACTTCTCGCCCCGAGCTGTGTAGAAACTAGCTTTCTGTTGTGCGGACATAACTGCAACCTATCGATACATGCGGACGAGTGGTGTAGATAAACAGAAGGATTTTCCACTCTTTTAATGAGTAAGACTGCGCATACGTCACAAGACAGCGTCCAAACGTGAGTCCAAACAGAGCGATTGCAGAGCGGATTCTTGATGTACAGCAAAAGAAATGTGGCAGTAGGAACGGTGGAAAGCATGGGCGATACTTAAGGATATCGTGACAGGTGGAGGTATAAATTGCAGGCATAGGTTTTAGAGAGCAAAGTGGCGGGTATGTTGATGTTCGATGATATCACTTGCGGAGACGTTGTGAGTCGGATGGATGAAGTGCGGCCGGTAGGGTGCATTGGCAGCCAGGTTGGCTGCAGGATCTAGAGCGGGAACGCTGTAGCTCCAACAAGACGCTAATGCTCTCCGGGCTGTGGCCATGGAAGGCTGGCGGCGTCCGTCGTGCCCCCGGTGATGATCGCGAACGCAGGCGAAGTCCCTTCATACGTCCGCTTGCTTCCTCCATATCGGACACGTCCCAATAGGATTCGGTATCCGGTATGTGCTCCGAGTCGCTCTCGCTGTCAGCAAGCTGTGCATGGCGAAGACCGCGGGGAGAGCTCGATGCCGAAGATGAGGGCGATCTCGAGGAGGTAACCGATGACGACGAAGTATTGAAGGGGAGATTGCGAGGGCAGGTCGTGAGGGGGTAAGTGTAGGGTGTGAACGAGTTCGACCGTGTAGCGGGAGAAGTGTGGTTGCGAAGGTGGCGACGCATGTTAGAGTTCACGTTGAACCTGCGACCACAGCCCGGGAAGGGACAGACAAATGCTATTAGAAAGAAATGAGTTCTACGCGTACAAAACAAGGAACATCCTTACTAACGTTTTGCGCCCGTGTGGGTATTGATATGGATGGCGAGACTGCTTGGGCGATTGAACGCCTTGCCGCACGTGTCACAGACATGCCTCCGATCGTCTTCGCGTGACAGGGCGTGCTGTTCGAGCGGGGTCGTGAAGGGAGGAGGGGCGGCCGTCGGCAACCACGGTGCGGAGGCCGTGTCCTGGTACCTGGGGTAGAATGGCACAGACGCAGTGCCTGACATCACTGGTGCGTACGACAGCCTTGCGTCGGGACGCAGCATATCCTGCTCGAGGTGGGTGAGTTTCAGCTGGACATCGGGCGAATACGCCACATACCAGCTGCTGAGGAGTGTGGCGAGACTGCGAGATCATTCCCGCAGACCGTGATGGTTGCTCGCGAGAGCGCGCTGATCGCTCTGGAAGTCCGAGGAGATGTTCTGTGTAGAGGGTTACGGTGAGCGTTGTGGCGAAGTGCTAGATACAGGCAATAGGTACGTACCTGGGAACATCTCCTGGATGCTTGGAAGAGAAACGCGTGAAGGTGATGGGGACCTGGACATGACGAGGAGGAATGGTACGGACGACTGAACTCTGGGGGGTCGTTGGATCTACAGAGGGGATGGGAGAGGGAATGCTATATAGCCAGAGTATGCAGAGCGCTCGAAATGAGATCATGATTCGAGATCCAGATGGTCTTGAATCGAAAGGAGGCGGTTTTCTCAGGGCCCTTGCGCTGGAGATGCCTTTCGGATGCAGGCGCCGGCGCCCGCGAAGCGTTTATCCCAGGACCCGCCGCGTATTCTTGGCGCCATGTGAACCTTTTGTTGCCGCAGATCTGGATATCTCGAATAATCTTTCAGCGCGATATACGCGAAAGCATGTCGATATTAAAATCCGGAAGCAGTGATGGTCATCGCGAATGCGGTAGTGACACCAAAATACGCGACAGCCTCTGCACCGTTTCCCCGCTGCGACACTGCCCGTGCGCGACATCGATCGGGGACGGCGAGCTCGACAGCGAGCTCAACAAGGTAGGTCGGCGACGACACAGGAATTCCAAGGTCCAGTAGTCGGTCTCGTAGGCATGAAGACAGGCCAGATTGCGTCGTTCTGGATTTCCATGCCTCATCGAAGCGTCTGAACTATGCAGGCGAGTCAAATCACGCTCGATCGACGTTTGATGGGATGGCTGTATGTGCATACCTCCCAGCTATGGGTGAGCCATATCGACAGATATCGACATGACTAAATCAACGACCTGCATCGCCTGGAGCGTCCTAACCTGTGGAAGGTTTTCGGATCGTGGCCGATACCCCCAGACGCGAGGTGATGAACTTGAATCGGTACGGAGGAGCCCATGGACCTCGCCGTGATGCGGATGAGAGGACCCTCGCGCCTGAGACAGATGCGAGAGAACAAGAAGGGCTATCTGGGGGATTCTGGCGTCGCGTTGCTGCGTGAATATGTGACGGAGATCATATTCTCCGAGGTCGAGCGAGGGCTATAGCATTGGTGTTCCCGTGTGTACGCGCCGCTATTGTCGGAGGGCTGGGGGCTCGTTCGTCGAGGCTTGTGTTTGTCGGCGGACCAGGAACAGAACGGTAGCGATAGTAAAGGCGATTCAAGGAGACATATACTGGCGGTAATACTGTAAGGACTGGAGAGAGGTTGCGACGACGAGGGCCTCGTCCGGCCACAGGCGTCTACTCCCACGTGCTTGCTTCGGCTTGATCAGTTCCGACCCCGTACTGCCGCCACTTAGCCTGTCCCCCGAAAGAAATCCCCAGATTTAATTCTCCATGCACCTGCTCTCAAAGATTCCGCGGCCGCTTTCTGGATTTTCTTTTCTCACAGCATGTGCTCCCTGCCTGCATGCGCTCTCACAGGCAATACCATGCAGATCAGATCAAATTCTGTCTGTGTGCGTGCGTTCTCATGCACAGCTTGCATCCTCTTCTCAGAGAACAGATATCCACCTCTTATGAGCGATCAATCATACTCCAACAACTCTCTGACAGTTGTGCTCAGGACTGAATGGCATATGGCGCTTACCCGGCAACTAAAGAATTCAGTCCGTGGCTTCTTTCAACTTTTCAAGCAGACGCATCTTTCGCGGACCTGTCCTCAATATACACCACTTCCGCGCGGTGTGTAGGTTCCGTCGTATCGTGTTCCTATCCTTTTCACGCCGTCAAAAGGCAGAATTTCTATATATTTCGCTTTCCTTTCTCTTGCGATCACGCGCGCCGTATCTAACACGATTCCACAGCCCCATCGTGCTTCGAAACTCTACTACACAGATCCTTGATAATTTGCACTGGGCCCTCCATCGGCCACAAGAATCGAGGAAACACGAGTGCCTAAACTACGCCCTGGAGGATGCCGAACCGCCTCGGATGCGATGGTGTCGGTCGCAAACCGACTCGATGCTTCTCTACCAAAGGCCACCGGCACAGATACGCTATGCATAGGCATCACGCCATATCTGTGAAGGTGGGCGACCTCCTTCCGATGAGAACGGCAAGCTAGGATAGGCCGCCAAAGAGGAGGAACATTTTCCGTATTCGTGGCCCGTACATTTGGTACCTGAAGTGATCACGCTGCACGGAGCAGTCTGCATTAACCGACTGGCTGCAATCACAGCGCGAAAGACTACCCAGATGCGAGTGATAATCGATAATACATCAGACTGTCGCTGCGGCGTGGTGCTAAAGCGAGATGCGATGATTCCTTCCCATGCATCCTGGTATCTATCGCCGGTTTACCAAACTACATGAGAGACCCTTGCACACGCCCGACAATAGTGCGCGAGACGTCATATAGGCTAACTATATTGCAAGTTAACGTTACCACTGAAAATGCGGCCACAAGGTTGTACGGACCGTGCCCGATCCCCGCCTCGTCCCCGCGGAGGAGGCAACATTGCGAGGTCGATTGAAAATTCGCCACTGGCGCGCCCCGTGCGTCGGCCCCCTTAGACCCGCAGACCCTGCGTAGACAGTAAGTCACGTCGACCCTGGAACTGTCTATCTACGGCGTCCTTGCGGCGTCGTCCTGCACCGACTCCGAGTCCGAGTCCGCTTGAGTCGCCGGGCAGGCAGTCTGCTCCAATGGCCTGCTCTCCCGCTGCGAGGACGCTAGCTCTCGTCGCTGCCGGCTATCTAGAGCAGCCCCTCGTCCTGCTTGAGACCCTAGTGCAACCGATCGTGTTACGGACAGCCCAATCGCCTCCGATTTCGTTGCACGTTCCCGATTATCAGCGCACGAGGTGCTGCAGCGCGAAACGAGACGCAGATGCAGCTGAGACGTAGCCCACGCATCAGCGCCGCGACGCCCTACATCCTCATGGGCGGACTCACCGCGCTGTGGACATCCAACCGCGCTGTGGACATCCCACCGCTCTACGTGAAGCGACTCACGTTCACACCACTTGCCCACCTCGCGGGGAATGATTCATGGAACTGGCGCTGCGACCGTGATACCTCATTGCCTCCTCTGATATCGATTGCAATGGCATGGTGAACCTAGAGCCAAAAACGCGCGGCGTGAGGAATGGAGATCACGTAGCACCAATGATCATGATAGTGGCTAACCTGACTTGACATGCCACCTGCGTCTGGATCTACGCAGAGTACCCGTACTGGTTACGCTAGTGCACGGTAGCCGCTTGGCGACTGAATGTGGATACCGACCCAGCCTATGGACGATACGATACGGTCCCACCAGTGCTGAGTGACCTTTTACTGGGAATTCTGTTCGCAACATGCGATGTCGCCCACTGGTTCGTTCCTATAGTACTTCTACAAGAGAGAAGCCTTGTCCGGCGGTGCGATGTGTGCGTCACTTGCGTTCAGCGGTTGCGCAGGTGGGCATCGCGGGCCCGCTCGTACCTGTCAGTGTCGGAGGAGTCAGGGTCAGGGCACAAACGTCCGCTTCGACGAAGGACCCGCGATTTCTTACCGAAGGCGTCACCACGCGTCACTCTACATATTGTGACATTGTGGTCCGGCACGGCGCCACAGCGCATGCAGCGATTTAATTAACCACATACCGACATCCTATCAGTGATAATCTGACCCGCCCGCTGTCTGCACTTTCGCGCGGCATCCGCTCGTGACGGCTCATCTGCGTGCTGGCGATTAGATGTGCTGGCTGCAACAGATTTTCTCGTCTGCGACCTGGAATGGGGAATGCAGGCCCGTAGTGGGAGGGGTGCGCGTGCTACGCGTGCTGCGGTCACGAACATGCGAACGCGAATTTGTCGTCGTGCGTCAGTTGACCGCGCGCCCAGCGATGTGGCACAACAATAGACCTGGTCAATGATTGACTGCTGGTTTGTCGTGTCGCTCAGCGTCGTCGCTGGCAATGTTTATCGATGAGCTCGCTCGGCAGGGCTCGCTATGGTATCTGGACGTCTCGCGATGAGACCTCGTCACGAAGCGTCCTGCGCATGGTCGGAAAGTCGCGTCTGTTCCCGATGCACGCATCTGATGAGCCACCAAAATATCAGCCACTGAACACGGAGAGATCCCGCGGTGACGATGCAGAATCACCTATCAGTGCCTTGCAGATATGTGGCGGTCTTCCATTCGGAGTGCAGAGCGGCGGGCGGGCTCTGTTGTCACGCAGAAGTGTGCGAGCCGAGGAGAGGGGGTGTTTTCGCAAGCGTCCGTGTGTATCGAGGTATAAGATGATACGCACGCATGTTTGTGCGGCGACGGGCGAACAGGTGGACGTCCGGTCACGTCAACAGGACGCCCGACAGGTGACGGCAAGTCGGACCTCTGTTGATTCTGCATACCAAAGACAGCCGTCCATGAGGGCGATAGCCGTCTTCGACGCCACTGTATATTCGCGGTGATCCTGTGTAGCGGACCAACAGTGAGCAGACTTCCCGTGGTCACAGGCGGCGCCGTCGAACGATAACGGGCACCTTTGAATGCACTAGCCACTACTCCCAGCGCCGCGGGTGGGATGCTAGGAAGTACGCCGCGCGGTTGGCAGATCCCCATGCTTCATGCGGAAAAGCGTGTTCCAGCTCCGGGGGTTTACGCACACTCCGAGCGCGTTGCTGACTGCATGAGCATCAAGTCCCCTGATTCCAGGATAGACAGGGAATCAAGGGGGTGATTCTGCCTCGCATTCGAACTCAGCCAGGGCGGAGCGAACGCGTACGGCGCATGCGGAGCTCGTGGGGACAGCGCGCGCCGAGACGGCATTGCCGGATGCAGGGAGTCAGAAGCGAACTCCGTCTGATATCAGCTGGGGGCGGTACGCCGTGCGATGTATACAGGACGCGAGAGGGAGCGCGTGCTGAGATGGGCGGTGTGCGAGAGGCAAGGGGACGGCAGGTGCGGGGAGGGCAGCGGACCTTCGGAGAATCAGCCTGGGAACGGGCGCGTAGGGGCAGCCCACGAGTCGTCTAGAGCTCCGACTGTCGTCGGACGCAGACGCTCGCGACATGGACCGTGGAAATGCGACACCGCCGCGAAGCACGGGAGAAGCAAACGCACCCTGGCCCGGAATGCGAATCGCCCAGTGGGTGCGAGTCCAGGACTGCCATGGCACAGTGATGGCTGTTCCGTGTAGCTGGCGTGTATCTGGAGGCGCAGGCATGCGGAGGCATGTGCTGGATATCCGTCATTCACGGAGACCTGTGAGAGCGTGCTGTGGTTTAGATGGCAAGAGCGTACCGTCGCGTTATGTCGCGAGAATGTTTCTCGCTGGTGGTGGTTTTCTTCCAGTTTTCGCAAGTGCTCCCAAGAGGGATCGATCTGTTTGGTTACCGGAGAGACGCCCGCCCGCGCCCCCGTCGGCTGCGGTGTCGGACGAGGGCCAGCGATTGGCGGTGTGCGTATTGGACATGGGTGCGTCGTCGTCGCCCGCAGTGCGTGCCGAGGACCCTGTCCGCCCTGCGCGTGTACACGGAAAAGCGTCGACGTGACAGCCGCATGCACGCTGGCGCCGTGGCTAGCTGCGCTCGTTCCATCGGAGGCGGCAGGAAGGTGTTAATGAATCAGGAATCCGCAGAGATAGAACACAAGGCTGTGGTGACGACATTGCGTACAGCTGTTCCCATCCTCGTATCGTGCTGCGTGGGGGTCTGGACTGTGTCTGCTGCGACTAGTGCACCTCGAGGTGAGCTCTCCGACAAGGGTCCTCGCGCGTCGACGCCGATCAATGACCACCCTCGCTTTCGAGGATCACGACAATCCTTTCCTGTCAGCCTTGCCCTTATATGGGCCGTCTCAATTGACTTGGATCTGATTCCGTTCCCAGATGACGACACAACAAGGCGCTCGCCGCCAATTTTCAGATTGTTTCGTGCTCTTACCCGTCGCCGACGAGGCGTCGTGGCCTCGTCGCGGGTGCGCACGACACTCATCTCCGTCTTTTCTAGTTTTCTAGTCGCGTCCGTCCATAAAGGTTGTCATGGATGTCGTCCTTGTACTCACTCTTACGTCGGTTAGCGTGCATCCGCAGGTTTGGGGGTTCGAATCGCTGCACACGCGCTTGATCACGGGCACGGGTCTCGAGCAGATCTTCCCTTCCCGAGACGTAAATCCCCCGTTTCCTCAAGGATTTCCCTCTCTGCCCACCGCGGCGTGCCTTGCTATGCTTGGCTCACACACATCGATGGTCTCGGATGACTCACTGACACGCAATCTAGCGGCTCTAGCGGCTCTAGCCGTGCGGATGCGGGTACAGGAGTTGATTTCCAGCTACAGCAGAGCGCCCGCGTGTGCAGGACGCGGAGACGGCGCCCAGAACAATAACGCACCCCGTTTATCCTTCCACGTTGCCATGCACGTCGTACCTGGCAATACCCCTGCGATTCCCCTGCGATACTGCACGCACCGGCCTGCACGGTCCCCGTCGCGCGTCGCACCTGGGCTCGCGTTTCACGGCGAGATGGCGTCGGTTTGGGCTGTCTTTTATTTATTATTGTGGATCGGCGCAGGGGCTCGGCACGCGTCGGCCATCAACTTCTGCGTCCATATTTGGGAGGCTATCGACAGGCCGCTGATTTTCACCCGACGTTGAGATCTTCCCTTTCGATCTGCTTTGGGATCAGCTCTCGCTTTCCCACGCTGTGCCGCTCGATCATTTTAATTCATCCCCTTTTATAAAGCCAACCTGCGCAGGCGCCCGTTCCTTTCCCTCTCCTATCCTCTCAGCCATCTCAAGAATGCCCAATCACGACAACCATGTCTCCCTCCCGAGCATTAACGAACTCTTGCCAGGTATTTACTCCCAGAATCACCCAGATTTTGCGCACGTACTCATCCCGCCACCAGAATTCATGATGCAGAATTGGTATGCGGAATCCAGGGAGAGGTCGACCGTAGAGCCCTCTCGACCTGAGCCATCGCGCACTCAGGAGGTCAGTCTCGTCCAAGCATCTGTTTAGCACCCGCTTCTGACACTCGCTCCCCCGACCAGAGTCCCTTCACCCGCGCCACAGCCTATCAAGACTCGGCGGAACAAGATCGCAGGTGGCCCGCAAATAGGGACTACCAGAGTCCGCACACACAGACACCATACCCCCGCGACTACCACGACCAGCGCGTCCAACCAGAAGAGGCCCACCCCTACTACAGCCCGCTCCGCCACTACCCCCCGACTGCGGCGGGCATGGCGTCCGGTCCGGAGTTCTCGTCCCCTGCATCCTACTCCCTAGACGTACTGCGCCCGCACCCACTCACGGCCAACCTGGAGACGGTCGCCTCGAGCTCCGATTTCGCCGCCCCACCGCGAATCCCACACGCGCCCGGCTTCCCAGCCGACGGGCCCAGCGCAGACGCACTTGGCTCTTCGCAGAAGGCGCGCCCGAGTTTCAGGGTGCAGATGCCGCCCACGCCGTCGTCTCCGCACGAGGGCGCGATGCCGGCAGGCTCGCGGGGCGCGCTCTACAACCACGGATCGCCTGCCCCGGCGCCGCCCTCGGGAAGCGTCGATTATGATATGCTCCCGTCACCGATGCAGCATGGTTATCACGCTGACCCGTATTTCTCACCGCACATCCCGCCGTCTAAGCAGGGCAGTCTGTACAGGATGCAGACGCAGACCCTGATCCCGCAAAATGTTGAAGAGAAAAAGCACTGCTGCCCGCACTGCAATAAAAGGTACGGACCCGATGACCGCGCATCGCAGCATTCCCGCTGACGGCCGATGGTAACAGGTTCAATCGCCCGAGCAGCCTCAATATCCATGTGAACACCCACACAGGGGCCAAGCGTACGTACTACCACTGCTACTCGTAGTACAAGGCTCATGCGATCGTGCGATTGTTACAGCCTTCCAGTGCCCCTATCCTGGTTGCAATCGGAAATTCAACGTCAACTCGAACATGCGGCGTCACTGGCGCAACCATCTGTCGACGAGCCGTGGGCGGCGCGACTCGGTCTCTCATATGTCTGAGACGATGTCCGGGATGCCCCCGACCCCGCCTCTGACGGCCTCCGCCGCGAGCTCACCTCGGTCGCATTACACGCACAGCCTGCCGTCTTCTCTGTCGTCCGCAGGCTCGTCCGCAGCGTATGACTCGCGCTCGCCCAGCCCGCAGTTTTCCGAGTACGACGGGCCCGACGGCGACGTGCGGATGCACTTGGACCTGCGGCGCACGGATATGGACGCCACCACGACGCTTCACACGGTGTCCACGCGCCCCATCCACCCGCTCGACGTGAGCGCGGCCTCGTTCCCCGCGGACGGCCGCGCCGACGACGGGCACCGCTGGCGCCACCGCTCGCGGTCGTCGCCCGTGCCGCGGTACCGCGAGGCCATCGGCCCCGGGCAGCTCTCCGTCGGCGCTCCAGGGATGCGGGCGCGGTCCAACTCGTGCAACGTGCCCGGGTGCGACTGCCGGCCGATCTCCACGACGCTGCGCCCCGCGTTTCCGTCCGGCGCGGCGCCCGCGGCAGGCCCGTCGTCGCACTGAACCCGCACTGAACGCCGCGGGCGAGTGTCGCGATGTCGCGCGCTGTTGGCATCGCCGCTGCGATGATGGCGGCGTGCCTGGGCACCTCGCCTAGTGATGGTTGAACTGAAGAAGAGCACTGGGCTGGGTCGCGGGGAGATATCTGCCGCGCTGTTGACACGCCCACGCCACTCCACACGGTCGACGCTTCCCAGCCGTCGTTCCGCCCCCCAGCCGTCGTTCCGCCCCATGCCCGCTATGGATTTATGCCCCTTATGATGCCCGTACGCTCACGCCTGCCACGACCCCTGCTCTGTCCGAGACGCCGCACTATCCTTGGAAAAATGTATCTATAACGCTGTTCCGCCCTGTACCATAGGAGGCCCGTTGCCCGCTCTATACCCCTTACAGCCGTCGCGCCCCGTGCGCCCTGTTTCCGTTTATGCGCCCCTCTGCTTCCCAGGCCCACGCACACCATGACTCGTCCTCGTGTATCAATAGACTGTCCGCCAATAGCCACCCCACCCTGTGTATTGTACGTCGTTATGTCCATTCTTGTTGCTCAAGCGAATAGAACCTTTCCCGTCCCGGGCCTTTTACCTGCGCGTGCGCTGCTCATGAGACCTTATGGGGTCCTGTGCGCGTGATGCATCGGCATTGGCTGAGCCAGCATTCCACGGCGAGACTCGCGCGCGCAGGCGCGGAGGAATGATGATCTGCGCTGTACGCTGTGTGCGGATCAGAGGGGCAATGAAAAGGCAGATATTCGAGACCAGCGGCCGCGCAGGATCCACGTCCGCTCAGGTCGATCGGTGATCGGCGGTTTGTGGAGGACAGTGGCGGCGGCCATTCAGTCCAGCGAGGCCACCTCCCTCCGCAACCCTTACTCGGGCTCGCTGCAGCCAGTCAGCGGCGCCCCGCGAACACCCCTATCAGCCCATCACGCATCTGTGTGACAAGTTTTCGGGGCGTGCTGCACGCATTTTTGGCTCGTGCAATCAGCTTCTGCGGATGCAGATTGTTCTTATTGTCATGCCACAGCGACGGTGCGACAAACGGAAAGTTGGCGACACCGTCGTTGAACTCAATCCGTGTTCTGATGAGAGTATCGATGGGTGATGGCGCGCGGGCGATACAATGAAACACAGCGCGGCTGAGATCTCGGGTTGTGTTTCTGGAAATAGCAGAAGAAGGAGCAACAAAGGGTAACAGGCGCACCGAGGGAACGCCAAAATGGCGTCGGTTGGCGACCCTGTGGCGGGTGGAAATATTGGAACATAGTCCTCGGATGCGCAGGAGAATGTCGGGTGGCGGCTGCCCAGAATACACATCAGTCGCGGCCTCGAAGAGCGCCACATCCGTAGCAGGCCTGAGAGATCTTCCTGTTCACAAACACAAACCGAGATACCACCTCTAAAATCTTGAAGCTGCAGGCCTATGGGAAGTCGTGCATCACAACGCTGTGATTCGGGGGTCCATGACCATGCGGACGAACTGCCTGCTAATGACAACGAGCCTGCAAACGACCACGATTGCACGTAAGCACGCAACCGTTCAGCAGATGGAAGTACCACCGTCCGAATCGGCGCATGGAAAACACCGCCCGAGAAGTGGCGGTATCGCAACCTTCCATGTAGTCTGAAAACTGGCTGGAAGCCGTTTGTTCGCTTGGCTTCCGTAAGGCGCGAAGATCATGACGATCCGCGCAGTAGAGCATTGGAGCCTCGACGTTGTTATCCGGATGCACTATACAGCGCACTACACGGCTATGACGTCGACGAACATGCGCCAAAATCGCGCACACGGTGCACAAGGACCGAGATGGCTCTGTGTTGAAGACATGAGGCGGGGTCATATACACAAATTTGATACAGAGAAGCTCACGATGTGGAAGACCATGACGTGGTAGAGTCCGTCGTGGTACCGGTATCAGTAAACACCATCATTGAACACGAGACTCTGGGTCCTCGTGTAGCGTGGGCTCATGCGGCATGTCGTTGAGGCAAGGCTGAAGACTGGTTTGACCGACAAAAACTCGTGGCGAGCGAAGAATCGCAAGAATTTGGGGCGAAGAAAGCAAGCGATGACGCGATTTTCACTCACGCTAGAAGTGAACAGAGAGTACTTGAGAATACAGTGGTGTGAGCGTCGTGCTCGAAATCGGTGAGTGAGCAAATGCCGCCCGCAGATGCAAAGTTCGGGTGTGGGTTTCGGTTTGAGCAAAATTCATCTACGATAGCTTGACGTTCCGGAAGAGTCTTCGCACGTCCAGAATGAACGAATGCATGTTTAAAACGACTCTGTAAAGCTTCTTCTGGTAAATGCTTGTCTTCCGGAGGTCGTTTGCGCGCTGGGCAAAAAGTGAGCGCTCCTGACGGGCGCTAAACGTAAGAAACGATTAGAAACCCCTTATTTACACACTCTAAGGGACTTATTTACACGCCCTAAGGGACTTATTTACACGCCCTAAGGGACTTACTTACCTACGTAAGTTACTGGCCGAGGACTTTCCCCCGAACACTAGCCACGACCTGCACGTCCGCCTGAAGAACGTCGTCCATCTCGATTCTACTTTAGCTCGTCTTCAAGACGCTTTTCATCAAATTTCCGCGTACTTCTTAATTTCTATGCTATCCGCGGACGTCTACATATCAAGACCATCAGGAATCATCACTACACGTGCTGTACTTAGGCCGCCTGCAATAATGCACAGGTCTTTCCGTCCTGCACGTTCCCGCTATCCGCGGCTTGGGCTGAGTACTTCGGGAGGCTGGTGAGCACAGCCTTGGCTATGAACTTTGAGTTCAGTCCTAATAACGTGGTCGTAAACGGTGCAGCTACAGCCATCGATGAACTTTGTACTGCCTCAGGGAATCTAATACATACCAGCGCTATATCTCTATCGCACTCACACTGCATCCTCCATCGTGTCCTCGACGACGAGCATCTCCCCCCTATCGCGTTCGTAAGATTGAACCCGGACGATGGGTGTCGCGTCAGACATCTATGCAACAGAACTAAGCAGACGAGGACACGGCTTGCCGCTTTGGCGTCCCGAGCCTGAAAACGACCAGGAGATTCGGGTGGGCGATGTGGGCTGGGTCGACGAGGACGGGCAGTTCCATCGTCTTTTCAACGTGACTGTCGGTCTCGATCATCTATACAATGCGGATGGCGTCCCGCAAGACTTCGAGCCGCTAGAGTTCAACAAAAGGCTCTTCGCCTCAAGCGACAACATACTCCCGCCGCAGCCCGTGACAAGCAATGGCATCGATGCTCACCATCTAGAAGCAAACGCATCCGTGTGAGTTCCTATCTTGACGTCCCGATCTGCCTGAGTTGAACGTCCGTGAAGCAACCCCGGCGCCGTCGCGAGTGCAGAACTCGGATACAGGTGGCATTGCAAGACAGCCCAGGGCGCCATTCTCGTCCTTCCCGACTCCGCGAAGAAAGTCAGCACCCACAGCGCGACAGTGTTTCGCCAGTATATGCGTAGAAACCACGACAAATGGCACGAGTTTGCTTCGCATGTCCTGACTCTGGATTGCCGACCGGAGGATATCATTCTGGTACGCGGCACCGTGAAGACGTCCGCATGGGCCCTTGCGGCGTATACGGACGCTGAAGTACGCGCTACCGACATCTCGTTTAGCGGGAAAGCAGGTTCGATCGCCACAGCCGGTTTCCAGTGGTCCTCCGCGCGCTCCTCCTCTGCCGAGTTCGAGCAGCGAGTGGGTCCCAGTAACAAGGGCAAAGGCTCGATCCGGGCGGCGCGTTCGGGGAAATCAGTCGCTCGTTACAAGGAGCTACCGGAAATCGAGTACGAAAAGGAAAGGGGACTTGCTTCGTCAAGCGACGATGAGAACGTAAAAGACCAGTGTGTGTTCCTCGGACACTACAAGATAAAACATCGGTTCTTGTTGCCGAAGAAGATATACGCGGCTGCCGGCGACGACGAACACTCTCCCAGTGAAGACCCAGCTCAATCACCTGCGGTTGTCGTAGCTGACGCCGACATCGAGGCTGTGCCTGCGACGCCAAAGGTGTGCTACAGTCCACTGACTCGATATGGATACGCTTCTCAAGCTTTGTGCACAGTTCCATACTGCTGTAGATGATGTTCTTGATTATATCCTTGAGGTACGGTGACAGCTGTAGACGGTATGGCCCCGTTGAATGACATAGCATTCAGTGTAACAGCGAAGCGAACGTGGCGATCGCAAGCGATGACGATGTTACTGAGTTGCTCCAGGTATGTATTATCGCGCTATCTGTGCTCGATGTGACGTCTGAACAATTAACCGCTGCAGGGCCAGGAGCAACCGCAAGATTTTGCGAAATATCTGAGGGAGACAATGCCCAAGATAGAGGTCGATGACGAAGAAAGTGAGATAATTCAACGTTTCTTTGTGTGTGCCTACTGAGCTTCGGATTAGCGGGTACACTTTCGATCTTGGACGCTATTCGACGGGGATATCGCACGGCGGCCGCCACAGCAGAGCAGCATGCCGCTGAACAAGCAACTCTGCAAATGGAGGCCGAATTTGCGCAGGCTGCGCAGGTTGCGCAGTATGAGCAGATGGAAATAGATGCTGCTATCCAAGCGGATCAATCAATGTCGGGAGAGCAGAATGAGGCGGGCCCCTCCCAGGTCGAGCCGACGCCGCCGTCGCAGGAGCCAACCGACGCGCCTGCCGCAGACGGCCCACCACCTGAAATCCTTTCTTCTGCTCTCACGTATTTCCGCGATTCCGCGCACTTAGGCTCTAGTGGCTCGAACTTGCAAGCGGAGGGCAAGCTGCGACTTTGTCAGCGTGCGAACGCGCCAGTGATTTCTTCGTGGCCGCACGTCATGCTTATGGACAAGGAAGCAGAAGGCGGCTCGGTCACAGACATGTCGGTCTGTGAGCTCGAGAACGCTCGTTACGTCGCGACGGGCTGCGAAGACTGTGCGGTGCGGGTGTGGGACCTCTACCACAACGCGCTTGTGTGCAAGCTTGAGCAGCACGAGGACACAGTCTGGGCAGTTGCCTTTTCCCCCGATGGCACCAAGCTCGTCTCCGGCTCCGCCGATCAGAAAGCCATCCTGTGGGATGTCGAGGGACGTCGCGCGATCCAGCAGCTTGTCGGACACAAGGGCGACGTGTGGACACTCGCCTATTCGCCAAACGGCAAGTTTATCGCCACCGGCTCGGTCGACTGTACCGTTCGCTTGTGGGACGGGGGGAGTGGAAAGGAACTGAAGGAGCTGACCGGGCACAGCGCCGTGGTCATGATGGTGCTCTTTTCTCCCGATTCCAGCTGTCTGGTGACGTGCGCCGACACCACCGGCTACATATGGGATACTGCGAGCGGTGAGCAGCGTGCCAAGCTCGACGGCCACAAGGGCATCATCTGGAGTTTAGACTTCACCGCCGACAGCTCTCGCGTCGTGACAGGCGCAGAAGACCACACCGCGCGTGTGTGGCGGACGGACACGGGCGAAGCCCTGTGTATCTTACAGGAGCACACGGGCCCCGTGTGGACTGTCGCATTCTCCCCTGACGGTAACGAAGTCGCGTCCGGTTCTTACGATTGCATCGTCGCGACGTGCGATTCGTACACCGGCGACCAACACCACCTCCTCGGCAAGGAGAACCCGGCTATCATTGATTACGTGGCGTACTCGAAGGACGGCGAGTTCATTGCATCGGGCGGCGCGGATGGCACGGTGAAGCTGTGGAACGCGAAGACGGGGGAACGCATAGTGGAATTCGAGGGACACGAAGACAAGGTGAAGAAGGTCGTATTCACACCGGACGGGAACAAGGTGATTACGTCCTCGGACGATGGCACAGTACGCACATGGGATTTGGTCAATGTTTTCCGGCTTTTATAAACGACAAGAAATTCTGGCTGTACAGTAGATATGTATTCGAGTCCCCCGCTCTTTGCTGTTTGCGTCGCTCGTCGCTCAGCGTCTAAATTGGTCTATGATCTTTTATCGACGACCACCATGTTGTCTAGCTCTTACACTGCTTTCATACACCCAATATCCTCCAAGCATTCTCGCACCTAACCAAAAGCCGGCAAGAATGGAGTACATGACATGGATGCGATACCTAGTCGGGCTGTGCAGCTTCATCGTGGTTTGACTGGCGGTGCTTCCCTTGCCCTTCGAGAGGTGTCGCTTCAGTATCGCTTTACTGACCCTGCCCAGGGTGGCTTCCTAGCATAGTGAGTAATCACATACGATTTTGACAGCACCGCGCTTCTGATACTCCAAATTTCCGACAATGTAGGGTCATCGCTATCCACCCGAGTAGAAGAGTGTTCTAGAGTGAACTCTCATGCCTGGCGCGTGTTAGCCTGCTCCCTGGCGCACTCAATTGAAGCTGTAGGCATGATCCAGACATGGCATCTTCATATCTGGATATCTGTCCGTATGACCTTCGCTGCGGTGCTATCGATTGATGGGTCCGTGGAACTTCTTGTGGTGTGTAGACGCTGTCGAGTATAGCAACAGTCTCCTTCTCTCCAACATCGCTCTCAACGCCAATTGTCTTCAGGTCATCCAGCCATGGCCCATAAATTCGTTGCACACGAAGTATACGCGGAACAACTGGGAAAGCTCTGCAAAGGCTTTCCTTTGTGGTTCCCCGAACCTCTACCCAAGGAGGATCCGATCGAACTCGGCGACGTTGGTTTGTTGTTGAATGGCGAGTTCAAACGATTATTCAATGCAGTCCGCGCACCACGTTCGGGTGAGATTTATCCGGAGGATTTCGAGTTCCTTACGTATCAGTCTCGCCTCGAGAGCGAGCACGACCTCTTCCTTGACCGTGGTCCAGTTACCAACGCAAATGTGAAGTATAGCCAGATTGGAATGCAGGCAGGAGTGTGAGTGTGCTCTTCTTTATGTTTCTCACGTACTCATATGTGTCTAGCAATCCAGGCGTACCGGGAATGGGAGCGGGAGCAGGGTGGAGTTTCGAGACGAGCAAGGGCTCCGGCGCCATCCTGGTACTCTCGGATCCGGCCAAGTCTCGTATGGTCTTCCCAAACACCGTCTTCGTAGACTATACGCGCAAGCATCACACGAATTGGTATCGGCTGGCTCGAGAGATAGGCTTCGACTGCAAACCGGAAGATGTCGTCATCTCTCGAGGTTGGGTTAAGACTACTCAGTGGACCGTCGCGGCCTTTAACCAAGAGGGCCGTTCGGCTAAAGCCGGACTGCAGGGGCAGTTCACTCCTGCTGTCAATGTCGGATTCGACTTGTCGTTCAGCAATAATACGGCATGCCTTCGAGAATGCCGCAGCGGGCCTATGCGTTCGAAAGAGGAGATGTACAAAGCGGATCAGTGTGTATTCCTCCCTTTGTACAAGGTCAGGTACCGCACGATACCGTTTCTTCCGCGGAAAATAGAGGCTGGCGCAGGCCCCCACCAGCTCCCACCCGACGATGAGGGACCTGGTCATGCTGGGGCGGTTGCACAAGTCATTGCGGATCCAGAAGCCACATCTGTGAGTAGCTAGTTTTGATCTGTGGTACCTAATTGACCATTTGCGCAGCATTATGCCGCTGTGGATTTCGTTCTTGATTATATTCTGGCAGTGAGTAGTTCGTGTTGTGGCCGTGTCATCTAGGCTCACTAGCAAACTGGTCAGAACTCGGATGCTGAGGTCGCCATCGCATCTGAAGGTGATATCGTCGAAATCTTTGGGGTCAGCAAGTTATCAAAATAACGCGTGATTCTGACTGACTATAACCCGCAGGGAGACCCGATACCAGACGATCTAGCAACCTATTTGGCTCAGAACAGACCAGAAATACACATCGACCAGGAAACTCAAAGTACGCATTTGTCTAGAGTCGCTTTCAATTTGACTGATCATTCGCAGCTGGGACGCTTTCCCTAGCGGCTGCTATTCAAGGTTCCCGCACACGAACCATCACCGAACAAGCACGGGTGTCACATGAAGACCATATGGATATTGACGATGATGGTGACGGCGACGGGAACGATGTACCTCGTGGCCTCAACCCTCTGGGCGATGGCGATTTGCTTCTCGGACGAAATCCACAAGCCAGGCCTATCAAATGGCCTCACGTCGCCATGATCGATGCTTCCGCCGATGGAAGCGCGGTCTCTTCCATGGCCATCTCGCCTGATGGTAGCCACATAGCGACTGGGATGGACGACTCCGTCATCAGAATCTGGAATTATAAGACAGGTTCGCTCTCGAAGAAGTTGTCGGGGCACGACGATACTCCGTGGTCCCTTTCCTACTCGCCGGATGGCTCGCGCCTGGTGTCAGGATCCGGTGATAATGTAGCCATAGTCTGGGACGTCTTGAGCGAGAACAACCCCGAATTATTCAAGCTTGAGGGCCATGCCGCAGACGTATGGTCCGTGGCGTACTCGCCCAACGGAAAATACATCGCATCGGGGTCCACAGACTCTACCCTTCGCGTGTGGGATGCGGAGACCGGCGAACAGAAGCATTCTTTCCGAACGTCAGGCTCGAACATCATGCAGGTACTCTGGACCCCTGATAGCACACGAGTTGTGTCGTGCGCGAACATGGAATGCCGATCTTGGGAAGTCGAAGGGGGCGGGGAGACGGCATCATTCAGAGGGCACGACGGTGCCATCTGGTGTATGAATGTCTCAGCGGCCGGTGACCGACTCATCACCGGTTCTGAGGATCACACAGCGCGTATCTGGAACTTGGGTACAGGCGAAGAGCTTGTTGTGCTACGTGAGCACACGGGCGCGATCTGGTCGGTAGCCTTCTCGGCGGATGGGCGGGAGGTTGTCACTGGAGGATACGACAACAAGGTCATTGTCTCAAACTCCTACACAGGAGACGCAACGCGCGTATGGGTGAGAGACGAGGACGACGAAGATGTCATCATCGATACAGTCGCTTTCTCTCGCGCCGGCGATCTCGTCGCATCCGGCGCTGCAGACGGAAACGTCAAGCTGTACGACAATCGATCAGGCGCGTTCGTTGCCCAATATCAAGCACATACCGACAAGGTCAAGAGCGTACAATTCGCCTACGACGACAAGGATGTAATCTCGTCTTCGGACGACGGATCAGTGAGAGTATGGAATATTGTCGATACTCTGAGATTGTGAATTTCCCTCGAAGCTCTCCGGATTAGCGCTTCCATCACGTAGATTCTATTATATACACGGATCCAGAACCACATCTACAATTACAATCGCGCCACTCACTGTACTGTCAATATCGTACTCAGATAGGTTTCGTCGCTTGTGCCAACTTTCACCACAAACTGCCCAGGCTCAACGGACCACGTCTGCTTCAAGGACCACACGGCCAATTGTTGAGATGAAACCAGAATCGTGACGGATTTCGAGCTGCCAGCACTGCGAGGGGACGGACGTCAACGAGATGCTGGCGAAAAGTCATAGAGTACGCACGGTAGCGAAATCTTCTGGAAACCAACAAGCTCCTGGTTAGGTGTCGCCACAGAACTGACCAAATCCGTGATGTACACCTTTGGAAGAACGTTCAGAAAAACCCAGCATGATGTACCGCGTAAACTTGCCTGCACAACCTCTTTTCCATCTACCGTGCCTGTATTGTGAACCATGACCGAGACTGCGAAGTTGTCACTGGTGCCAATTATGGCTTTTGAGAGCTTGATGTTCGTGCTGGGCCAATTGTCAGCGAGTAGTCAGTTTTTCGTGCATAATACGCGACGTACTAATTGAATGTTGTGTAGCTCAAACCATGACCGAAGCTCCAGAGGGGCACTGGGCTGTTCAACACGTACTAGAAGGACGATAAGTGTCGGGAAGCTTCTCGGGACAGGCACATACCTGGTGCCCAAAGACCAATGTGCCGTCGTCCATTACAGCCCCTGGGTCAAGCGGGCGACTACCCTTGATATAGTTGTAGAATACCGGGGTAGTCCCAACACTGCGAGGGAAAGAAACAGGCAGTTTCCCTGTGGAATATACAGTAAGCGAATTTCTCGACGCGCCACTGCAGAGAACAGGCACCGGAGGGATTGACATCGCCAAAAACGACCTCGGCGAGGGCTAAGCCGCCAAGTTCACCAGGGTAGAATTGCTGGATGACTGCATCGGCATCTATCAGAGGAGAGCTCAGTATTTAGTGGTCGATAGAAACAACGACGCTCACTGGCTTGTATCCAAGGTTCCGCGACTGGTTTACCGCTGACGAGTACGACGACGGTCGGCTTCCCAGTTGCCTTTACCGCCTGTACAAGCTTCAATTGCGCTCCAACGAGCCCTAAATCTGACAAATCGACATGCTCTCCGGTGGTCGCATTGGTACCCGGGGTCCACAGCAACGTCTGGTCCAGCGACCAGGTGCCCACCATGACTACAGCAACGTCGGACGACTGTGCAGCTGATACAGCGTCCGCAAAACCGGACTCGTCATTGGACCAGAGTTCACAGCCCTGCGCGAAGTTGATCTTCACCGACGTATTCGACAGATGTTGCGAAAAGCCTTCCAGCGGACTGACGCCGTTGAGACTGGCGTTGAAGAAAACGTAGTCTCCGAGCTGGGGCGGAATTTGTCAGACATTTTCAGTGTCTTGAACTGATTACCTACCGTCACGCGGTCAACTTGGGGTCCAATAAGTGCAACCGAGTTGATAGTCTTGCTGAGAGGGAGGATATTGTTGCGGTTTTCCAACAAGACGATCGTCTCCTGTTCCATTTGATGGAGCAACGCACGTGTCTGCGGCGTGCGCAGCGTGGATTCATAGTCGTCGTACGGATACGGATCTTAATAAAAAACTGTCAGGATCTCCTAGCGTGAGTCATTCCGTCGACATACTCTCAAAGAGGCCCAGAGAAAACTTGGTCCGAAGCATGGCCTTGACGGTCTCGTCGATGTACGAGACACTGATGTTTCCCGCGCGAACCTGATCTGCAGGACGAAATGTCAACAGCAAGCCTGGAAAGATCTCGGGTAACATACCTGGTAGGGTCAGGTACGTGTAAGTCCCGCCACCCATCTCACCGCTGATATTTTCCACTGCCGCTCGTGCAGCACATTCACGGTCGCCACATGTACCGTGAGTGGTAATCAGCAGGTCAACAGAGCCAGCATCGGTGGTTACCCAATACTTATATCCCCATTCGTTGCGGAGCTACACGGACCAAAAGAGATCTTAGTAAAATATCACGCCACAGGCGTGGTACGTACGATGTCAGTTAGCAGGTCTGTCGAACTAATAAGCACAGGACTAAATAGACTGCGGTAATCACTCACGGGTGTTTACGATAGCAGGGATCCCGTCGTAACTCGAATACGCTGTCATGATGGACAAGCTCTCAACGCAAGCTCTGTTGAACGGCTTCAAGAACATCGTTCGAAATTCACGTTCGCCACCCGATACCTGTGCAATATTTCTGCAGAAGCCACGGTCATTATGTATACATTATTGCGCGACAAAGCGACTTACAGACCGCCTTGAGGACTCCCGAACGCCGCAAAGTGCTTGCACGTGGCTGCCATACGTGCGATGGCCGTAGAACTCGCGTTACGGCGTTTGCCCGATTGCAGACCAGTCACATAGGCATGCCCCATCTCACCCGTGCTATGTGCGACGCCTCGAAGTCAGCCAAGTTTGACCAAGTTGGGAACCACAACACTTACAGGAAAGGATCTTCACCAAAATTCTCTTCAACCCGCCCCCAGCGCAGCTCGCGGGAGAGGTCGAGTACTGGTGCAAAAGCCTGGCTATACCCGAGTCCTTCAGCTTCGTCTGCGATGGTGACCGCGGCTTGCTGGACGAGGTCGGTGTTGAACGATGCCGCGAGACCGATAGGAGAAGGCCAGATAGTTCCATTATCAGTGAACCCGTGCAAACCTACGGGTTACCTTAGCACTGTGACATAGTCTGTAAGAGGCGAGTAAGAGGCAACGTACCTTCCGTCTGTATAAGCGCAGGAATACCAAGCGTCGTGTTTTCCATGAGGTACTTTTGGCCGACTGTGATGCCAAAGACGAGCTTATCCCATGGTGCGAGGTATCCGGCCCAGATGGCTCCTCCCTTCTGTGAGATCATCAACTCTAACCCGGTCTGGTTGAAGACTTTCGTGTCGTCCAAAGGGTCTGACATGTCCATCCATCCGTTGATGTCACCTTGAATACTGACATCATCTGTCGGCGCAGTAACGCAATGAGGTGATGATGGACTTACAGTTGCGACACCTTCTCCTCTAAGGTCATGCGCGGCAGAAGATCGTTGACACGGTCTTCTATGGACGCCTTGGCGTTCTTGTATAATGGGAGGCTCCCATCGTTGTTAGTAGCGCGGGCGTGCAACGGGAAGTGAAGGTCACTTCGAACTTCCAAGAACGATGTCTGAGCAAAGGCGAAGCCATAACAAAGAAAAATCAATGCAAGTGGTGCGGCCGCTATCATAGTTTAGTGGGAGGACCAGAGCCTGAGGGTTGGCGGAAATCAAGCAAACATCGCGTACTGTTATATGAGGATGTGGAAGTGCGAGGACTCGGTCACATTGAGATTCCAGCACATCATGAGTATCCGGTTGATGTGTAGAGAACGAGCAGGTGGTAGGCCGCGACACCCAAGGCATACTGCTGGCTGTCACATGGTAGCGCAGAAGTGGAAGTATAGCGGTAGAAACGTACGCGTGATAGAGAGCTTACTGCTTCTCAGAGCGACGAGTCGGCAGAGCGGGCGGTCCGCCCCCTCCGTGCACATGCGTCGCCGAAGATTGACCGCCCTTGACACAGACGGCTTCAAGAAGAGTTTTAGGACCCGCAGATACTGCTTCACGACAAGACCAGTATTACAACGCACGGGACACGTCTGCGTAGAGGTTTGACGTGGTCCGGAACGGGCATTTGCTAAAGCCTCTTAGTGTTTTGCAGTGAAAATTTGCACGAGTCACGGTGTGCGATGTATTTACTATTCAAGACAACCTAATCATTATCAACGACAGCTTCACAGCCTCTTAAAACAAGATTGAGGACTCACGAAAACTATTACATCCACACCAGACGTAGTTGCATCAATGGGATCTCGAGGCGACACCATCCGAGTCGATCGCGACTCAAAGAAGAACGCGTGAAAATCACCAGCAAAAATCGACGCCGGCAATGGCCGAACCCTAAGCGCCAATGACGGCCACAACAGGCCACAACTTCTTCTCAAGAGTACAAGAGTACAAGAGTCAAGACCATGGACGGATATGAATATCTTCGACGCCTCATGGACGTCGAGGGAAACTGAGGTGAGTCTCAGCGTTTTGATCGATAAATGCGCACCGTTGGAACTTGGAACATTCATTTGACAACCATACCGCTCGGCTCGGCCTTTAAACAGCCAGAAGACACCAACGGATAGCGAGGGAATAGCGACACGGTAGAAGGACTCGCCCTCGTCTATTCGCGTCAACAGCCTGCTCGGCCAGCCCTTCTTCTCTGAGTCCAACCCTTTGACCCAATTCACATGCAACTCTTTAAATCAGCCGTACCTCCGAAGTGACCTCACTGGCCTCTGATGTTGAAGCAGTTTGTAAGCTTTACAAAGAGAAATTGTCGGCTAATTCGATGGAAAAAGGTAAGTACGCGTCGTGCGCAGGGATCAATTGTGCTTGATCATCAAGTTTTCCTCTTAGTTAGTATACTTACTAGGTGATTGTTGCCCGTGATTCACACGCTGGCAGTAACTGTCCGCTTCACCCTTCTTTCCAAGTGAACATGCAAGCCGTGCGACCTACGAAGAGGAAAGCTGGTCCGACGTTCCGACGTTCTTAAACAGTTGCCTAAACGAGCGCGTCGGAGTTTTGATCGCGGGCGCTGAAACCATTCTTGGGCGTTTGTTTTACTATTTCCTGCCATTGCCTTCAACGACGTTTCGCACTCCAATCCCTTCCTACTATTGCTTTTGGTCCGGCTTTTCGCGGATGAAGAAAGCATAGTGGAGTGTGTCGAGGCTAACGCACGGCGTTTGACGGTTCTGGTCGCCGAGGACAGCGTTACAGAGCACACCGGGAGCGATTCTCGGCCAGTCACCTTGTGAGCTGCTGGCCGAGAACACAGAGGGAGATTCTCACGCGAAAACGGTACCGGTGAGTGTTGAAGTCCTTTCAATGGAAATTATGGCGTGTGACGAGGTGCATGCAGAGTTTGTTCCCTATCGGCGATGAAGCAGTGATCGTATTATTGTCCAAGCGCTCGGGATCAAGCACAAAGCGGATCCTTTCTAACACGCTAATGCGAGAACGATCGGAAACATACATTGCATGACGTGAGCGGGGCTACCACAGACACCACTTTGCGGGCAATGTGACCACCGCGCGGGTTGGGTGTATACATCTCAGCTTTTAACTTCTCTACCATCCGGACGAGGGTTCGGCAAGCGGCTTTGGTGAGTTACGATCACGGTGGCTTTCCTCTCATTCCTAACCGTATATAGAGGCCATACTACTCCCCAACTCGTCAAGCACCACCTCTCTCGTCTCACACCGACATGCCTGGCCTCAACAAGTTTCCACCTTTCCCAGAAGACGTCCCGACCCATCCCCTCCTCGTTGTCGACTATGAGCTCATCAAAACTCGCGACGTGGACGAGGTCAACAAGCTCTGGGAGGCTGCCACGAAGCTTGGCTTCTGGTAGTAAGTAATTCGGCCCCTGTCCCTCTTTATCGTAACACCTTCACGCTGTTTGCAGCTTGAAGAATCATGGTGTTGATAAAGAAGTAGACGACATGTTCGAGATGGGCGCAGAGACGATGAAGCTGCCGATGGAGGAAAAGATGCGCTTTGAGCAGGGCGACGAGGGCATGTCTTTCGGGTGGGTCACTCACTCTCACGGGTATTCATCGCCAATCATCATAAACTACTTCTATTCCGCTTGCTGCGCAGATACAAAGCCGCAGGCGCCAACGCGGTTGACGAGACAGGCGCGTTGGATACGGTCGAGTTCATCAACGTATCCAAAGACGACGCGTTGGCATGGCCGAACAAGGTGCACCGCGACTACCCGTCGACCGTCAATGCGCGTATGGGGAACACCATCAAACCGTTCATTCAGAAGTCTGTCGAGGTCAACAGTACCCTCATCGAAGTGTTCAACGACAAGCTCGGCCTCCCGAAGGGCGCGTTGATGGAGCGTCACAAGATGTTCGAGCCGAGCTGCAGTGAGTCACGGTGCATCAGAAATCCGCCGCGCCCCGGCGGAGACGATTCGAAGGCTGCCCTTGGCGCTCACACCGATTTCGGATCCCTGGTACGTAGACATCATGGCACAGAAGCCACGCCTCTTATTCAGCTTGACCGGCAGTCCTTCCTGCACAACCGCCTCGGTGGCTTGCAAGTTATGCCACCCGGTTCCCAGACATGGCAGTACATCAAGGTGCGGCGTGATATAACGTGATATCTGTAATGCGCAATTTTGGCTGATCCGAGCACCTAGCCCCTCCCCGGTCATGCAGTTTGCAACCTGGGCGATGCAATGGCGGTTTTCAGCGGTGGCATCTTGCGTTCGAACCTGCATCGCGTCGTGTGCGTACATCTTGTTTCGATGCTGTGCTTCCCCTAACGGCGTGTCACGTCTTAGGGTGCCTCCGAAGGACCAGAGCAACTACGAGCGCTGGTCCCTCGTCTTCTTCAGTCGCCCCGCCAACCACATCGAACTGACAGCCCTCACGGACGAGAGCCCTATGATTGCTGAGGCGGTCAAGAATGCGTCGGATCCTAGCAAGTATCAGACCGGTCAGACGGCTCAAGCATGGTTCGCCAGACGCATCAAGTACCAAAGGATCAACAACAGGACTGTAAGTCGATTTATACTCTGAGAAAGGCCGTAGGCTGAGACGGTCGTTCCAGGGCCCGGAATCTTGGCGTGCTAGCAGGGGAACCGAGCATGTTCCCACGGCCGCCTAAACTCAAAGGTGGTCACGTCCGCTCAATTGATTTTATTGCATTGGACTGAAGAAATGTGTAGCGACAATTCTTTCCCAGTGGCGCTTCGTGAACGTAGAACAAGTGTGCTCCACTCAGTATGCATATGATATAGGTACGGACGTCGGATTCTCTGGACAGCTCTCGGGGAGGTTGCAGTGTGCCCTCGCGCTAGTTTTGCTAGTTTTAATTAGCTCGGGCCCCGATGGCGGTACATCACCTTGCATCACCGTGAACGATGATTAAGTACTTTTCGGCGAAACACCGCGTGTCTCCCTCATGTTCGCCGCGATTACTGCTCAACTTCTGATAATGTATGAGACTGCTGCAGTGCACGAGGTGTACAGAAACTGTGGGCTTGTTTGCCGTCGCTCGTGTGCTTGCTGAAACTGCACTCATTCCGAAAGTCGGTGTTTATGTCTCTTCCCGTGGACGGCCTCACTGACACGCGATATCATCTTCTGCACAGGATTGCGTTCATTGCATTGGGACTTGTCCAGATGTCGATTTACATACTGCTGCGCGCTGATGGCTTCACTGTAGCGCTGATGCAGGAGGCGGAGCTGGCTTCGTGAGCGCGGCCATGAAGCACAGGACCGTTGATCATCCATCGGATATAAGTGCGTTGGGGGTGTGCCTTGCTACACATACGCGATATGTTTCCGCCCCACCTCTCCGCTTGGCTCTCGCCGCTATTGGGGCTTCTTCTGCTTGCACTGGGTCCGGCTTTCGCCGCCGCGAACACAACACAACATATTGCACCCAGAGATGGAAACAGTGGCGGATTTCAGGTCACTAAGTCATCCGCGACATCCACCAGCGGGTCTCTCAGTGTGACGGACGCGGTGCCCGGTGATGCGCTGGTGAGTGCTCGCGCGAACCTCGCAGTATGCGACGATTTACTAACTAGAACTCTGCTGCTGCTTAGTACCTCGTGGACATTGTGTTGGGAGGGCAAAGTATGTGACCTTCTACTTTCGGTGTTTCGCGCTTTAACCTTCTGTCCTAGGCTTTACGGTGCAGCTCGACACCGGATCCACGGACCTCTGGGTCTATGCGCCTGGTTCGCCCCTGAAGCTCACCAACACTACAACCGTGAACGCCACATCTCCTTACGGCACTGGAATCGTATCCGGCTTCGTCGACTTTGCAGAGCTTCAGCTTGGTTCATACACTATACCATCGCAAGGTGAGATTTCGAAAAGAAACAATGCATAGTTCCCCCCGTCTTACGCGAAGATGTCAGCTTTCATCAACGTCGTTCAGGTAACTTGCATAACTCGGCCGAATGGCTGAATTGCGGCTGAGAAATTTCTAGATCGGCGAAGGATTCCTGGAGAACAACATCATTGGCATTCTCGGCATGGCTTTCCTTACGGAAAACGCTTCAGCAATCGAATTCTTCTTGGATAAGGCCTTCGGTTCCGGTCACGGACTAGCTAACCCGCCTCTCGTCAATATTTTCGCTCAAAATACTAGCGCTTCGAATGCATTCGACGTCCAGCTCGGCCGAGCAGAGGATCTGGACGGCTCGTCGCAAGGCACCATCACCATCAGCGAACATATCTCAGGCTACGAGAACGTGACGCAATACCCAAAGCTCTACAAAATCGTCGAAGATCGATGGTGTGTGCCCTTGGACGGCATGGGCGTGAATGGCCAAGCCTTCACCCATTTCAACACGTCTTCCATCTCGTCGGCTCCGGCAGGAAAACAGGGCGCTGTCCTGGATACCGGCGCCTCTGATGCTCAAATTCCCGCTGCAGCTGCGGCTTTCATATACGATTCCATCCCCGGATCCGTGCTGTTTGACGGGACTTACTTCGTCCCTTGCTTAGGAGCAACAAATGTAACATTCACATTCGGGTATGTTCATGAGCTGTGGCGTCGGTGCTGGTCCGCTTACTTGCATTCCACAGTGGTCAGGTCGTGAGCATCCACCCACTCGATCTCACCCGACCGATCACAAGTCTGGCAGAGATCAATGGGACCGCTTTGAACGTCACATTCTGCACGGGTACCTTCCAACCACTCTCACTGGATCCTACGGAGTTCTCCGGATTTGATCTGCTGCTCGGTGACGCCTTCCTCAAGAATGTATACGGCTCGTGAGTCACTTTGTTGCCACTCAATATTTCCCAGTAATAATGCGTGCACTGGTGTGATAGCTTCGACTTCGGTGATGCGGGGTCATCCAACAACGACAGTTTTATACAGCTGGTCCCCACGACAAATGCCGACGCTGCCTGGACGGAGTTCTTCGTCTCGCGATCAGAGGCCCTCTCGCAGATGCCGCCCGTCGTCGACCCAGCGGTAGCGCTCCTTCTCCCTTCACCCGATGCTGACAACGCCGACGACAGCTCTGATTCGGTCAGCGGCGGAGTCGAGACAAGTTCGACGCCGAGCTCAGACGACAGCTCGGTCACCCACCTCCTTGATAAATATGGACCGGTTGCGTTGGGATTGCTGGCTGCCAATCTCTTGCTTACGCTGATCGCGCTGATTGTTGGGGTAGTGATGTGCTTGAGAGGCGCGGTTAGGGCGGGAGCACGGAGAGCACCGAGCTATACGCCAGTCCGCCTGAAGGAGACTGTTCCAGAGGATGACTATCGTTCGTCCACTTCCTACAATTAGTATTTATATCACTAGAACGTTTCCTCGATTGCTCGCGCGGACATTGCTTCTTAGGTGCTGTAGCTTATATACCCGCATGTGCTGGAGTACTTGTACACTGACCAAAGACACTGGTCTCGTACCCAGACGCG
>ALYI01003977.1:0-32237 GCA_001969225.1 Ceriporiopsis andreanae CBS 279.92 | reverse complement strand
GAGCCAAGCCAAGCCCGCACATCACTACACATCGTAGTAGACTGTCTGATGTCATCGTCGAATTTATCACCTTACTCACCTTGGAGCCTCGGATGTATTGGATGGATCGTATATCACGAAAAAAGCTCGGTCTTGCTGTCCTTTTCATGCGCTCTTGTTTAGAGGAAGACATAGATCTCTTAGGTTGACCTAGGACGCTGGAGGACGGGCGGCGGGCGGCCCGGACATCGCGTGTCAGGGCGCCAATCAATAATTTATAAGAAGTTCTCACGGCGGGATGTGGCGGCACAGCCTCAAAATTTCTGATCTGCCTTTCATGCATGTTCGACCTCCCTCGCTGCCTTCTTCCTCAACGTAAGTCCCGCATGCCAAACTGAATGCACCGTCTCTCTTCAGATTTGCGAGTCGAGATGCGCGTGCGAGTCTGCGGTGGTAGCACGCTGCCACGCGGCAGCATGATAACACTGAAGAGAGCGCTGTGTGCGACAAGAAGCCGCTTCAGACACGTTTTGCCCTCGTTGCTTGTGGTTCTATATACGTTAAGCCCCGCATTCTCTTCGTCGTCTGTTTTGCCACTCATTGTCGAACAACAGATTTTTCTCAATATGTCCTTCCCATAGTCCTTCCCATTCTGGGACGCTGATAGACGCCTCCGCATTGGGGCTCTCAGTTGTTCTATGTCGGACAGCCAGTCCGGGCTGGCGAAGCCGGCGACGCCATGCGTGACGTGCTCTCCGTTCTAGCGCGTCTTCTAGCGGTGTGCATTGTTTTCTTCATGGTAACGCGTTGTTCTTTCCTCCGCTGCTCAGCGCCGCGAGGCGCGCGCGTTATTGCGCATTTCCCTGAAATCCGCACCCATGCTTGCTGATCGCTGCCCTGGTTTTCCCTCGCTGTACTCTGAAGCATCTCTGCGCCGCCGGCCGTGACCCTCGCTGGTTCGATTCAACGGGCACGATGCGTCCGGAGTTGTCCATCCTTTCCTTCCTCTGCGCTGTGCTCCTGGTGGGGTTGGCACCTCTTCATGTGCAGGCTCGCAACGTCGCTATCTTGGCTCTGATAGCGTGGCTACTGGTTTGTAGCATTATTCAGGGAGTGGACAGCATAGTATGGTCCTCCGATATCGTGGTGCGTTCGCCAGGGTGGTGCGACATCAGTGAGTGGCTATCCACCTCAACCGGGAGAAGGCGTTTTCTAAATTCTTGCGCAGGTTCAAAAATCCTACTGGGGTCTCATGTTGCTATTCCAGCAGCGTGTACGTGCATAGCCGTGCATTTGAACTCGATCGCCTCCAATCGCAACGCAAGACAACGCCCACATAGAATTTTATTCGAATGTATCCTCTGCATAATTGTGCCGCTCGTTTACATGGCTTTTCGTGAGTACCCATCGTATGTATGTATACATTCACTAGACATGGCCACAGACATCATCGTACAAGACCATCGCTTCGAACTAGCCCAGGACATCGGTTGCGTCTCTTCAGTGTATCCCTCAGTCGCCGCAATAATCCTGGTCTGGATACCACCCATCATCCTCTGTATCAATACTATCGCCTTCACCGCTCTCGCGGTATGGCATCATACCCATCGTAACCCCCTCCTATCTGACCACGCAGGGCTGTCCTCACGCGTCATCACTATCACCTTCCTACGGCCCCTCTTCATGGCAACTACAATATCCATTCTCTATTTCGCTGTATCCATATTCGACATCTACGCTTCCCTCAAAGTCAGCCACGGCCTTCTTCCCTGGCATTCTTCAGCCCATGTACACGCCAACCTCTCCCAAGTGCACATAGTATCGTCAACGAACCATCTCGAGCTGACGCGGATAGAGGCAGCGTGGTGGGCCATTCCCGCGTCCTCCCTCATCTTCGTTGGTATGGCCGTCATCGGTCTTGCCTGCTGCCTCCAGTCCGATCCGCGTGAGACGCGCTCGATTGGCAAATGGTTCCGCTCGACGATCCTCCGGCGCCCCGGGAGCGGCGACACATTCATCCAAACCTCGCCAATGGACATGGTGACGTCGCACATCACGCTTCACGCGCCCTCGCCGCCGCTCCCACTGCACCTCAAGTCAGGATGGGACGATTCGCTGAAAAGTGATCGCAGCGAGAAGGCGCTGGGAAAGCGCCCGATGTTGAAGTGCGCGATCCCTCGCTCGCCGTCTACAGCGTCGGACACGGAGTCGGACACTTCGTTCAAGGAGTCGACGTTGACGTACCTCGAATCGCCCACGGGTCGCAAGGCGACTGGGCTTGCTGCTCTACCGTCGCTGAGCTCTACGCTTCTACATACGGACATGCCCGCAGCGCCTCCTGGAGCTCTGCTTTCGACGAGCGATCCCGAGCAGCAGATCAGTGTGTCTGCGTCAACGACACACTCCATCCTGTCCTCTCCGTGGCCCCTTCCTCCCTCCACGGTCCCAAGCACGCCGACCAAGGCGGGATCTTCGTCGCCGCGCGTGCAGTCACCCAAGTCGCCTGCAGTCCATATTCGCTCTCCCAGCGAGGTTTCGCTCACGAACAGCTTTTCCTCTTCGACGATCAGCACGACAGCCTATCTCCCGGACCCGGACATCTTCCTGCACAGTGTGCCAATGTCTCCGCATCGTGCGCCGTTCCAGGACGCTGGAATCCCGATGCCGTCGCATGCTATTCCCGCGAATAAACGTTCGCGCAGAGTGCCCAGCAAGGAGGTGCTCATGCCGAGGTCGTTGAGTACGACCGTCAAACGTGCCGCTGGACGTAAGCGCGAACTCGAGACTGGAGAGGCGATCTACATGACCGTTGTCCACGAGACCCAGGCTTACTGAACCCCAAATACCCTTTCTTCGTTTCATACCTGCGCCTCATTGATGTTCCGCTTGTTTCACGAACTATGACATCGCAGCCATCTCGTTCGTCTTGATCCTGTGATTTTCGTTCTTCGCGACGACGAGCCTCCACGAGGGCCGCGCCGCTTTTTTTCTTGATAGCCAACCTGTAGCATCTCCTCGCTTGTAGCCTAGTCCCCCGCCAATGTACCGTTTATCCTTTTTGCCTGCAGGCAACAGCGTGCTCGTCTCACACGACTGGGCGAGAGGATCATCGACCGTGAATAAACGCCGGCTGGGCACGCGTGCGCGCGAGTGGGCGGACATGTTCGAACTCACTCCTCAACCACTCCCGTCGCATTCTCACATACACTATTATTTGCATGTAAAATAGGACACGAAAGACAATGTGAGTCGCACACCCACGCTCACAACCTCCGTGCTGACTTGGCGTCGAACGTTCTATCAGACGACCGTCAATCATGGACGCAGGGCCGTCTCATAGTTCACACCAACTGCTCTCGACGTCAGGATCGTCCAGCTACTCCGATGCAGACTCAGAGTTCGAGAGCGACGAGTACATAGTCGAAGGAGACCCGCAGGACGGTGTTTTTGTAGAGGCGAGGGCCGCGGCATCTGACTACTCGGACGAGTACGAGGACGAGGTGCATGGCGCCCACGACGATAAGGGCAAGGGTGTCGCCGACGGGGAAATCCGCCATGGGAGATCGTTCGTACACCACTCCCATCCAAAGGACAAGGCAAAGAAGGAAAAGAAAGCGCGTTCTTGGTCCGACCTTGATGTGTCCATGATCATCGCCCTTCTGTCGCCGGTGGGCAACTGGCTCACCGGCAGCGACCATGTCAAGAACCTCTTCCTGCTCATCCTGCTCATCTTCTACCTCCACCAACTCATCGATGGTAAGTCTTTCTGCTTTCCTTTCACATTTTGTCCGTTAACACATGCCAATGGTCAGTACCTTGGCAACTATACAAGACCTCTCGCGCTCGTCTTTCTCCGCGCCTTTCGTTCAAGATTAGCAAGGGCACAGACGCTTCCAGCGAGGCCGCGAGGCTCGCGGTATCTGAACTCCACTTCCTCGAGCTCCTGTATCTCGCTTGTACAGTGGTCGCGCCATTCTTCGGCGCGGTGCTCATCCGGTATGTCTTCTCCGCCATGAACGGCGTCGACAGTCTCTCTTGGTTCAGCACCACCCTCTTTGTCCTCGCCACGGGCATCCGCCCGTGGTCGCACCTCGTGTCGCGCTTGCAAGAGCGCACCTCGGAGCTCCACGACGCAGTCGATGAGCCCGAACGTGAGGAGAAGGACCGCGAGAACCAGCGCACGCTGCGTGAAGTCATAGACAGGCTCGAGTCTCTGGAGCGCGTCGTTGGCGATCTCAAATCGAAGACCGCCAAGATCGCGCCGCTCCAGGAAGCCTGCGACGACATCGGCGACGCGCTTGGAGACATGGAGCGTAGCGTGATGAGGCACGAGCGCAAGGTCGAGGCCTCGAGGCTTGCGCAGGGTAGCAGGCTGTCCGCAGTGGAACATCTCGTGTCCAAGCTGGAAGAAACACAACGCAACCAGCTCGTACCGCACACCTCCTCCTCTTCCGGCGTTACCGGCCTGTACATTCCTGTTCCTCCACGCCTTACGCAAGCCATCTCACGGGCGCTTGAACTCCCTCAGAAATTACACGATACAGCCTTGATGTATCTCGCCTCCAATCTTTCCCACCGGGCCATTCAGCAGCCCTCCAAGCTTGATACCTCCTCTCCTTCTCTCACATCGTCGAATACCCACACGGATTTGCACTACTTCAACGGCACGCCGCTCGAGACGATCCCCGAAGCAGACGACTCCGACTCCGACGGCACCTTCGTGTCGGACAAGTCGCCGCCCTCGCTGTCTCCGGTTCTCGACAAAGATAAGAAGAAAACTGTCCGCATCAAGAGCCGTAGCCGCAGCGAGAGCCGCAGCGGCCCTCGCGCAATTCACCGAGCGAAGTCCTTCCGCCGGAAGGCGTTGGACTGGGCCGCCGCCTTCGTCTCTTGGCCGTATCGTTGCGCTATGAAGGTTCTCGTCGTCATTACACCGTCGCCCATTCAGAAGTTGTTCGTTTGATCGCACATTGTACCGGATTACCTGGAAGAATATCGTTGTGCACGTTTCTTTTCAATCTCTTCTCTCAATATGCCTCCCACCGGAAATGATGTAGCATTCACGCAGAGGTTTTGTACTCTTGACATTTGATAATCTAGCATTCCCATCACGACCTTTGACGATATCCTACAACGGCCAGCAGAGACCTTTTGATGGATCAACATACTCCACGTGAGCGTAGGTACGGCATTGCAGAGACGCGTGAGCGTGTGGCGCAATACGCACAATCTAACAACCGTTACGGATCCTGAGGTGCGGGCTCGGTCGCGGGCAGCAGCGGGATCTGGTGAAGAGATCAGTAAGGGAGATGCACGATATAAGGGATACTACTCACGACTGATAGCGCCTTCACAATATCAGCGATCATCGCATCACTCTCCTCCACGATAGCCTTCATATTGACGGGAGATGTCACCGGTGACGGTAGTGCCGCAGCGAACCGAGAGACTGCGGCAGCCTCAGGACGTTTTTGAACGAAGTGAGAGAGTGAGCCAGGCTCCGGGCGTGCAGGAACGGGATGAGCGAGTGCGGCAGGCTCAGCCTGAGAGGGTGCAGGACACATGCTCGCTATTGTGAGTTTGATGAGTTCTTTCTCCACCACTGCGTGCAGCACTTTTCCGGTCTGCGACTCCAGCGTCTTGGAGAATGCGGGCGAGACTGGTATAGTCTTCCACTGCTGGTTGGACGGCCTGCAGCGCGCCATTATCTTGGAGACGGCGTCTGTCCCGCCACGATGATATTGACGCAACCTATGGTAGGCATCAGCGGTAACATACTCCATCTCTGGCGTGTACATCCCCTCCAATTTAAGGCCGAGCAAATACTGCGCCGCCTCTCGAGCTTCCTCTCGCCAGCCAAAATTTACGGCAATGAAGTAGACGGAGAGAGGGTGCTTGGGAATAGCGTCGGCCAGCCTTTCCCTCAGTATGAGAACCACGCGGGCCAGACTAAACTTGACAGCAGCGCGGAGCATTGCAGTTAGGGTCCAGTAATCGTAGTCCACTCTACTGCCAGGAACAGGGTAGCAGAGCATGAGCAGTTTGTGAAGCACGCTACCTTCAATGGCCAATTCGACCACGGGGACACCATTTACGGTCTCCTCCGGCTGCTCACTGCTGCGCTCTTGGAGAAGACCCTCCGCGGAAGCCAGATGCAGCACGAGTTGGTGGGCCTTGAACTCGAGGCCATCGGACGATCGGAGAACGATGTCGGCAGCAGTGAGATCGAGGCCTGAACTCCACTCATGATCGGGTCGCGAAGATGCTGTATCTATTGTAGAAGGTCCAGGAGGTTGGAAGGGTGTGAAGGACGTTGCGGCACTGCGACCGAATTCCACGAGTCGAAAGTAGTCCGCAGAGGAGATTTCGGACATGGGCGCCACCCAACTGGACTCTACGTCCGTGATCGTACGCCGCTGCGCGGGGCTCGTGCGACTTGGGTGTTTTTTCCGTCCATGATTGGCCGACTCGGAGACGATAGGCTGCACCCACGCCACAGCCGCGAGCTCGGCTACTTGCTTCAGCTTCAAGCGGCATGCGACAGCATATACTTGAAGTGGTTTTGTCTTCGTGAAAGAGATGAGACGCGTCGTCATCAAACTTGACGCTTCGTCCATCTGGTACTTCAATGCCGCCACCAGAACACGATCCACTTGTTCCAACTCCACGACCGGTGGATCTGCGATCGGATAGCACAGACGAAACAGGCAGTCCATCGTGAAACTGTCCTCAGAAACTACGATGGGATCTTGCTTCGGATCGGCTGTCGATGGAGCAGATGGCTGGATGAGGGAAAACATGTCGCGGAAGAATGGGGACGCCAGCACTAGCACGGTCTTGTAAACGTAGAACACGACGTTATCCGACGTCTTGAAGACGGCATCCGCCGAGGTGTCGTCGAATGGCGTCTTCGCTATTGTGCTTTCATCTGAAGATGATGGGGGTAGCTGCGTCGTGCTTTCAATCGAAGATGAAGAGGGTAACTGCGCCGTGTGTCCGGCCTGATTCCTAAGTCCTATGCGTTTTAGTACGCGCGTATTTGAAATGAAGTTGCCTTACATTGGAGCCGCTATGAAAATATAGAGACGAGCAGGAGAGTAAGAGGCAAGTAAGAGGCAGGTCGTCTTCCCACGATTGCGAACAACACGTGAGTGGCGTCCCAGTATTTGGTAATGTCATGACCATATAGACGCCTAAATACTGCCGTGATACGCCGTGGTATGTATCAAGTATGTATGCAGCTTGTATGCAGCAAGTCAGCAATATTCGGTTTGAGCACAGTCGGTGATTGTGAGCTACGCACATAAGACCAGAAACTAGGCGATCGTACTTTTTGCTGGGAGGAACATATCATCCAGGATCCTACGTTCGCGAAACGACGGCTGCAAACGAACATGTGTCAACTTCGAGATCACTAGTCGACATAGCAGGCAACAAAATTTGGTGCGTTGTCCAGATCGTTTGGGTGATTCTGCGGCCCCAAAGAGCAGTATGTTCTACTATCTAAATCCTACGAAACCAGGCTGTTTCTCGATAAGGACGGTGTCACCGTTGCCATGAAACCTACAAACGATACACGCGATATGGCATCGAGCTCGAGAAATTATGATAGTATAGCATTCACAATTTCTGGGAGAGGTATCTGGTAGATAACCTTGTTTAAGCCAGCGAATGTGCGGGAGATAGCGGTTCAGATAGCGGTTCACTCACCGTGAAAATGGACTGCATGATTTGTTGTTCTAGTTCGTTACTAGCGCGGATGAGTTGTCCAAGGTTCATCGTGTAAGGGGGACTGATTTCTTGAGACTGTCTTGCATTGTCGCGCCTCATTTGTTCAGGAATGTGGAATTTACGTGGTTTGCCATGATACGTGTTGCGTTCGGCGTAACCGTCATCGTCAGATCGATCGGTGCCATCGTGGCGACTAGCGTCAGGACACTGAGCTGCTGCCGCTGCAACAAGTAGCTCTTTCTCAACAACAGGGATAGCGATGGCGAAAGCTCCAGTGCGAGAAAGGTTGATGGAGTGATTAGCGAAGCCACGCCAAGCGATAGCTGTAGGCGTACGTTGCTGAATAATGTCGAACGCTGCAGAGCGGCAGCGGTGGTGATATTGAAGTAATCTGTAATAAGATGTTGCCGACAGAAACTCCATCTCCGGAACGTAGATTCCCTCTATGGAGAGTGCCGCTGTATGCTTCGCCGCAGTTTGCGCCTCTGATTGCCAACCGAGCTCGACGCAAAGAAAGTACATGGCGAGAGGGCGATTGGGTATGATGCGATTTATCCAGTCCTTCATAGTCTCCGCCACGAGTGGAATGTCGTACGCTACTGCAGCACGAGCAACGCCACACGCCAGCGGTAAATCCTCGAAAACAGTATGGTCGAGTCGCATGGGGTAGAATAGTTTGACCAATTGCGCTAGGACGCGACTATCCAAGTCGAGCTCCACGACGGGAAGATCCGAGGCGTCTAATGGCTGTTGCGGAAGTTGAAGGAGCTTGTTTGCAGACGCAAACTGCAAGGCAGCCTTGTGAACAGTGAGTTCAACCCCGTCCATAGAACGTAGAATAAGGTCTCCAGTCGTGGTGTCGACGTCCAAGGGCGTCGTTGTGGATACGGTGGATACGACACCGGCTTGACATTGCGTGACGGTGGCCTTGTCTGGCACGGGCTCGCAGAAAGCGGTGTTCGGTGCAGAGGAGCCGCGCACATACTCGATGAGGCGAAAGTAGGCTCCAGATGAGATACGCGTCATTTGTGCCACGTAGCTCGCACCCGCGAAGGTAGATGAGAATTCGGGGGTCTCGTTGAAACTTCGCCTCTTCCACGCCACCGCTGCCATTCTAGCCTCCTCCTCGATTTTCATCCGACATGCGATTGCATAAACTTCCAACGGTCGTGCGGCCATGAATGGATGTAACAGTCGCCTGGTCAACTTTGTCGCCTCCGCCATCTGGTACTTCATCGCAGCTTCGAGGACCCGCTCCAATTCATCGAGTCTAATGATGGTAGGATCATCAACTGGATAGCACAGTCGGAAGAGGTGATCAATGGTAACGCTGCTTTCGGATATGACGATCGGATCGCGAGAGTTACTGTCGGTAGCAGGGGAGGCGGTGTGCAGCGAAAGCGAAAACATGTCGCGGAAGAAGGGCGAAGCGACTGCAAGTATGACCTTGAAAACGTAGAAGTCGACGTTGTCGGCCGTGCGGAACACGACATCGGCGGCCGCCTCGTCATCGAATGGAGCTCGGGCAAGCTTCGCGATTTGGGAGGCGGTGTCGTTTAGGTTTGGAGAGGTCTGCATGGCCGGGTGGTCCCGGTGAACGGGAAGATCGCTCGAGAGGGGGTCTAGCGGTGGTGAGGTCGGCATGAGAATGCTACGATCCTCGCCAATTAGCACCGTGTGCGGCGGTCAAAAATACCGAGCTGACATCGTACTTATCAATGAGTGATAGAGCTCTACTGGCAGAAGCTGGGGTTTGGTGCCAGTGAGCGCCGACTCCTTGCGGCTTGACAGTTTATTGATACGCGCGCGTTTCAGCGTTACGTTCAGCTCTCCTTCAATTTAGTTGTCATGGTGCCTTCTTGAAAGCATGCACTGATAAACGTCCTCGACGAAAGACCATGATCAGATGAAAGCAAATCCGTGGTCCCTTTGAGGTAGTCATACCAACTTTTCAAAGCGTGCATCGCGAGACACGATGCCTTTGGTGCCCAAACGCTGAGGCTAGGCTCACGCGCTCATATGTCTGCATATTGTGATTTACGTTGGATCGTGTGAGCGTTGGAACTTTTGGCAGCACTGCTGCGGTAGCGATGGTGGACGAGCAGAGAGTAGGAATGTGAGCGCCTGACTAAGGAGCTCGATCAAGTCCACAGCGGCCTCGATCTTCTTCTGCTTCACCTTCAAACTTGAACTTAACTCAAAGTCAATGAGATCGAGTTCAGGCTCAGCGCTCATTTGCCAACTCTACGACGTCGCGCAGATTGTCGTCAGCTTCATCCATCCAAGATCCCAGCTGGCAATAAGTCCGTCGCATTATTATAGTCGCGTCGCAAGAGAAACGTAGGGCCTCGCTTAAGTAGCCTCCGATTCCCGAACTGCCAGACTCAGAAGTTCCTGATTTCTCGATGTCCTAATCTCCGCTAAAGGGTGATCACGATGTATGCGCTGGGGTCTGAGGGAGTGTCGTGTACACTGGTATGGCATTGCGAACAATTTGCGAAGGACTCTGCCATGTGTTTGGTTGTGTTAGGAACCCAAGTTATGGTCGCGCCTTTTAGAGCGATGCCAACGGAGAGGGCCTTCCACCGCATTTCAAAAGATTTCAGACCAAGGCCAATCGACCACTTGCAAAAGTCTCGTTGTCTTCCAGGACGAATTCCGACCCTCCACTGTGAGAAATGCAAATTTGAAGCGTGATTAAACTGTCACGTGGCTTTGACGCGCAGGCGCTGGCATCAGTGCGTGTCGCGGCAGGTCGCGGCTATAACGCCTCTTGCTCTCTCTCATCTCCCTCTCTCGTTACCCTGACGTCCACGAAAATTCCGAGAAATGATTTCGACCTCTTACGTTCAAGCACTAAGGAACACACTACCCGTGCAGTATCTCTCGGGGCTACAGGACTTGCCCACTCCCACACTTCACTTGTTGGATGCTGTTCTCAGATTCGCTAGTGGAGGTGAGTGTCCCGAGGATGCTGATAGTGAAACCAAGGAGAGCTGGAGAGTGGGGCAGGAAGTAGTCAGGAAAGCATTCGACGCGATCGCGCTCAAGCACCCAGCCACAAACGGCGGTACTAAGCGGTCGAGAGACGAAGTCGATAGCGACGGCCACGCTGCCAAGAAGTCGAAAACATCATCATCTGGCAGTGCCAGTCCAGGGATAATAGCTCCTCACGAAGACGATCCGCCGCTATACACATTGCACGCGCTATCACTACAGGCCCCACTGCGCAAGAAACTCGACATCGTCATTCACCAGCACACACTGCGACTCATCAATCCCTCAACTCAAGCCGTAGAGGCGTCGATCCCATCGAGCTCCCTAAAACGCGCGTTCTTATTGAACACGAGGGGAAAAACCAAGGCGCACTGGACAGTCGTAATCCTCGCGAGCGATACGGTCGCGCCTAAGGTGACAGGAAAGGCCGCGCAGGCGGCCGCGGCTGCTGCAGCAGCAAATGGAGAAGTGAAGGCAGAGGAGCGACAAATCGTGTTTGGCATCGACGCCGCACCCCCTGCGTATGCAGTGACAGATCACACCTCGGCGGAGGTCTCGCGCGCGTCGCATCCGAAGGGGACACCCATCCTTCCTCAACTTCGCGCGTTCCTCGCGCATCTCCCCATCCCTTACGTCGAGCCCGATAGCAATGTCTTCCGCTCGGCGGCGTCCGGGTCGGGCGGTGAGCCCATCGCGGGTGTTGAGGCGTACCGCGCGGCGAAAGAGGGCACACTGTGGTTCTTCAACGACGGGATCTTGTGGGATGGGCGCCCGTGCGAGTACTGGAGCCTCGCCGACCTCGTGCCCGGTTCAGCAGACGACGAGATCGGTGGGGAGGCCGTACGGTTCGTCAGTGCGACGGGTAAGACGGGGTCGATCTTCATACGACGACGCGAACCTAAGGTCACGAATACCCGCGAGCCTGCAGATGGAGACGCTGAGAATGAAGATGAGGACGAGGAATATATGGAGACAGCGTTCAACCCTGTGGACGCCAAAGAGCAGGACGGGATAGCGCGATGGGTCAAGAAGCACAAGCGGCTGTTCGGCGTCGATCCCAGCCAGACGAATGGCGAGGCTCTGACCGACGCAGTAGCAGCCGAGGGGAGCGATGCCAAAGTGGATTTGAAGGGCAAGGGCAAAGCTGTCGCGCTACCCGAAGAGGATAGCGATGACAGCGAGGACGAAGACTTCGTCGACGAAAGCGACGATGACGGCGGGAGTGCCTCGAGCGAAGATAGCGACGAAAGCGACGATGATGATGAAGATGGTTCGGAAGCGGAGGAGTCGGACGCGGAGGGTGGCGACGCAGATGAGGGAGAAGACGAGGAGGAAGAGGACCTCGATCCGAAGCATCATCCTCTTCTTCGCGCAGGCGCGATGCCGCGTATGTCGAAGGCGGCAATGGACATGGCTATCGGCATGGCCACCGCAGATATGGTTGGCGGAGGCAGCAGCACTGCGGGCGGAAGCCGAGCTAAAGCGGTGAGCGTGGAGAGCGAGGAAGACGAACTGGATGACTAGCGGCTAGCTGTCGAAGCACGCTCGATCCCAAGGGAACGGCAATCTGGATCTCATACAGGCACGTAGCATTTGTACAAACACAATTATGGGACGTTTGTATCTATAGGTATTCGTCTGCGTCGTGGAACTGAAGAATGCAAGATTTTTCGCTGCTCGCTAAATACACAGGCTGACCATCCAAGCTTATCATGACATGAAGTGCCGGCGATACCTATCTGCTAAGTACTCTCATGATCATCCGGTGTCCATCTGCACGCGGTCCACATTCAAGTGTGCAGGATCTTTCGCATGTGCGATACGCGTACTTGCAGTTGGCTCTCAGGGGAGTTCGTGCCGAGTTAGCACACGCCGCGCGCCAGACCACCCAGTACCGGGAGTGAAACGACCTCATGTAGCAAGGAGCACACCTTACGGCAACCAGTACGATTTGGAATTCGAGTATGATATGCTACTGTGACGTCTGCATGTTCAGGTCCGGAAGATCATCGACCTGCTCTGTCACACGACACGTTCGCCAGAGAGCGGAGTACAACGTTAGTTGCCGGAGAGTCTGCACTCATACAACAACGAGACATGAAACGCTTCGACGCGGACAGTGGGAGCTCTGGGAGCCAGAGTGACATATGCCCGGGCGCGGAGAACCGACATAGACTTATCTCATGCCTGTTCCTTATCTTGTTCGCTCTCGCCCTGGGACGTCAGCTAGCGTGCACTATGCCAGAAGAACGCTCGGCTCGCGCCTCTGTGGGAACGCCATGCCGTATCGCATACATATAAGACGTCCACCGAGTGCACTTGGGGGCCTGAAGGTCAAACACCGGAGCTGTTGGCATACCCAGTGAGCGACGCTGCTCCGTTCTACGATGGCACACCCACCATTCTATCTGCTATCGATACTCCTGTTCGCGACATTTCGCATCGCCTCGGTCTTGGCTCGGCCGGTAGACCAGGACCATGCCGCCCAAATGACCTTCTCAGCAGGCACCGGCGTCCCGAACGCGAGCAAAGATGCGAAGGTTCTCATCCTCGGCGGCGGGATGGCGGGAATCACTGCAGCACGCACTCTCTACGACCGCGGTATCTCTGACTTCATCGTCGTCGAGGCAAGAGAAGAGTTGGGTGGACGGATGATGAGTTACGCTTTCGGAGCGCCTGAGCGCCAGTACACCGTTGAGGTGGGCGCGAATTGGGTACAAGGAACCCAGGTCGGAGACGGTCCTGAGAACCCTGTGTGGACGCTGGCAAAGAAACACGGACTGAAGACGAAGCGCAGCTTGTATTTTGATGGCTTGAGTGCGTACCTATAGTCGTGTTCACCTACTAAACGAATGGCTGAACGCGTCTTTACAGCGACTTACGACGAGACGGGTCCGGTTGACTATCTGGACGTCTTCGAAGAGTCCGTGAAGAACTTCGATCGATTGATTGCCTCCGCAGGTTGGTGTAAATGCGCCCAAAGATGTACTGCTTCTGAGCAGGCCTTTGATCCTAGGAGCTCGCGTTCCTCGAGGTCTTGTCGACGCAAGCGCAAGGACGGGGTACTCGTTGACCGGTTCACAGCCGCAGAGTCACCATGAAATGGCCTCGGAGTATTACCAGGTAAACAGAAACCTGCCACCCTGTGAAATATGAGCCTAAATACTTGCTGCAGTTTGACTGGGAATTTACCTCGACACCAGAAGAATCATCTTGGATTGCTGCATCATGGGTATTGTCCTTCCTTTAGCAACCTCGCTCGGTGGCGGCAGCTCAACCTAGCCTGGTCTTCGTATAGAGCTTTACTGACATACTACGGGCATGATGGTACCTTGACGTTCTCCTGTCTTGTGCGCGATCTTGCCTAATCTCCTGCAGAACAACAATTCGACCTTCACGGAGTTCTCGGAGGAGAACCGGATGTCGATCGATCCACGGGGCTTCAAGACGGTGGTGCAGAGCGAGGCCGAGACGTTCATGAACGCGGACCAATTGCTCTTGAATGCGACCGTCCATGAAGTGCAGTACTCGGCAAACGGAGTACGGGTGACACTAGATCACGGGCGCGTGCTGACTGCAGACTACGCCATCTGTACATTCAGGTATGTCACGAGCAGCTGTTATACTTCAGGAGATAACGTGGTGTTGCAGCTTGGGCGTATTGCAGCATGGTGAAGTCAAATTTCATCCGCCCTTTCCAGCGTGGAAAAAGGAGGCACTTCACAGCATGAACATGGTGAGCTGGAATGCAAATCCCTGGAGTTGTGATTGACGTGACCACCAGGGAGTTTACACCAAGCTCTTCTTGCAGTTTCCGGAGAAATTCTGGTTTGATACAGAGGTCAGTGCAAGATTTGAATCTGATGCCGTGCAGAGGCTCACTTCAATGCAGACGGCGTTATACGCGGATCGTGAGCGAGGACGGTATCCTATCTGGCAGAGCCTCGACCATCCTGGCTTCCTCCCTGGCAGTGGTATTCTTCTGGGCACAGTTACGGTAAGTGGGAGGATCAAAGCCCGTTATCCTGCTCACCGCTGACATTGCGCTTGTAGGGCGCGTTCTCGAGACGGATCGAAGCCCTTCCCGCCGCCCAGGTCCAAGCCGAAATCCTCTCTGTCCTCTCTTCGATGTTCCCAAACACAACCATTCCAGAATTGCTCGACTTCCACTATCACCCCTGGTCCGCTGATCCGTTATTTAGAGGCTCCTACGCGAATTGGCCGCCCTCCTTCCTTCCTGAGCATCATGCCAATCTGCGCGCAGATCTGGACGGCAAAGTCTGGTTCGCAGGCGAGGCGACAAGTAAACTGTACTTTGGTGAGTATAGGCGACATCATCAATAGCTGTGCGAAGCTCACGCTTGTGACCAAGGATACCTACAAGGCGCGTACTTCGAGGGCAGGGAAATCGGCGACAAGGTCGCGGAGTGTATCTTGGACGGAGGCTGTCTGCGGTTTGAGCACATTAAACAAGTCAAAAACGCACGACCGTACGATATGGCCTAGGCATCGTTATGTCGAATTGTGACGGTTCAACCCACTCGCATCGACCGCTTTCAGACGACGTGATAGCAGTATTTGCGTGGATTATGTATCCTTCTTTCCGTGTCACGGTATTGCTTAGCCTGCAATTCGACCTCTTGTAGTTGTGAGGGCCTTGCAGCAGGGAGCCGAGCGTGAGGAAGCGGACATGGTGGTGGTAATAAGCGAAGAAGCGCGGTAGCTCCCATCAGCGTCCGCAAGCTTGTCCCTCTCACCTCGACCACTATCATCCACATACCAACGCGCAGACTCAACCTGACCGCCGCTTCAGCAGCATATTTCTTGCTGTGCCTCTCCCGTGTACTCGACAGCGTCATCTCGTTGGAACAACTGGACAGGCTTACGAGCTAGTATCGCGCTTGACGACTTCGAGGGACATCTGAGGTACGAGACCAGCATGTACTTGGTAAAAGGCTCATCGGTGAATCAAGAGACCTACCAGGTTACTTGTCGTATTTGACACTATCCTATAACGACCACGAACACTTCGTTTTATCGCGTTACGGACGGACCATCATAGCCTTCGCGCGCAGGCTCATCTCGCAATGACACAAGCAACCGTCCTCCAGTACGAGGCACCATGTACGTCCAGTGATCGATGTCCCCATGAGTTTACTCAACCGTTCTAGGGCCCGTGTATGCCATGGATTGGTGCAAGACTCCGGCGCTGGGACAGCGAATGGGCCCTCGCTCATCTTTCAGACTGGCGTTGGGATCGCTCACCGAAACCTCAAATAACTCAATCGCCATCGTCGGCCTTCAAGATGATCGTGTCCTCGTAGAGGACGATTACGCAGAGAACTATCCCGACTTCGTGACCCTTTGCGAAGTACATCACGGATATCCGGCGACAAGCCTGCAATGGCAGCCTGCATCGTCGCCATCCTTCGCTTGGACACAGCAGAAGCATTCGACGGAGCTCTTAGCGTCGACGAGCGACGCGCTGAAGATCTGGGAGTACGCGGGCGATGTGCCAATGCAGCTGAACTCCTTCGTCGGAAGGCAGTCAGGCTCTGCAGGCCATCGACTTAGCCTCAAGGCAACATTAGCTGGTGTGCGTTTGGAATCTTTGTCTGTCCGCACGCATCTAACTCAGAATTTAGCAGAATAAGGTACAAAACAACACCGCCGGCGCGCCACTCACGAACTTCTCATGGAACGAGAAAGCACCCAATCTTATTGTCACGTCCTCCATCGACACGACCTGCACCGTCTGGAATCTAGACACGTCGACCGCCATTACACAGCTCATCGCACACGATCGCGAGGTGTACGACGTGGCGTGGCTGCCGGATTCGACAGATATATTCGTCTCCGTCGGTGCGGACGGGTCATTGCGCGCGTTTGACTTGCGCTCGCTCGAGCATTCGACCATCTTATACGAGACGCCCGCACCGAAGAACGCGCCTCCGCCATCTGCGTCGCCCTCGGCGTCGGCGCGCCCACACACCTCGCCGCTCCTCCGAATCGCGTTTAATCCGAAGAACTCAAACTACATGTCGACCTTCCACCAGGACGGTCACGAGGTCCAGCTGTTGGACATGCGGAGCCCGGGGCAACCGGTCATGGAGCTTCGGGCGCATGGGCGGCCAGTGAACGCGCTGGGGTGGGGATCGACGGAGGCACCGCTACTGGCGACGGCGGGGGACGACTGCCAGTTGCTCCTTTGGGACCTGTCAGCCTACACGAACATGCCTGCCGCGAGTCCAAGACATGCTGGCTCGGGCCTCAGCTCGCCACGACCAGACGTGAAGAAGAGAGTGCTAACGGACCCCGTGATGGCGTATACGGGGCCGAGCGAGATCGTGAATCTGGCATGGAGTCCCCAAATACCCGCTGTGAGCACGAACATGGGACATGTCGCGGCCGGAGAGTGGATAGCTATATCAATGGGAAAGTCTATCAAGGCTCTCAAGGTGTAGAACTGGCGCGACGGTGTCTTGTATCTACATCTCTCACATACCACTGGCGTGCTCGTAGAAATTTTGGCTCTCCGGCTTGGCGAGAAGAGAGGGACTATGTATAAGTATGCCAAGGTAGTGGCTTCAGCGCTACCTTGTCATGATCCGTCTTCACTCATTCTTGTCGCACTTGGGTACAAAGCAGCTCGCAGAGCACCTTTACTGACGAAGAAAGATAAGGCGAAGACCGGCCTCGAGATCGGTTCCTAGCAGCTCTTGGTGCAGCTCAGCACAACAGATCTCAGGCTCATGTTTCGTAGCATTCAACATATAGGATGTCAAACGATAATCAAACGTCCCGCTAACCTCGCAAGTGAGTCACTCGGAACGTGCCAGAGCTATGCATGGTGCCTCGGCGGCGGTGAGAAAACACGAGATATCAGGCAGGGGTCGGGGAGGTGCGCAGCCGCACACGTCTCCTTCCACACTCACCGCTCTTTACCGCAAACATATCAGCATCTCACCTACGAGAGTCAGTCATGGTTTATTGGTATGGTCACGCAGGACCGATCGTATACTATCGCCGCGATCAGCCATATTTCGAGTACGGAATCTAGCCTATCATTCGGTAGTATAAATTACCGATCAGATGCAGCTTCAACAATTTCTCCAATCACATCGTCATCTTCGAGTGGCGGGAGTATCCAACTGCGGAACATCGTGAGTCGCTCTGTGTTGCGCCACATTACGGTTGCAAACGATGACGCCCTTGAATGATCAGTATATCAAGCCCGCAGGTTCATTGGCGTCCATCCCCATCTCGCTGAGCAGATTCGCATGCTTCCGACCCCGTACGATGCCGTGCAAGAGTCGAAGGAATGTGAGGGCATGCAGCGAGCGGACTGGTATCACGTGCACATCGGGATCATGGAGGAGGTCCTGGATGCCAAGTTTCGCCAGCACCCACATTTACGGGATGAGCTCCTCCGGACACGTCACAGAGAACTGATCTATGGGAATCCGGTGAGAGGAGGTGTTCTCTGGTTTGAGCGCAATATCTGAGGACTGTGTAGCACGATGCCTTCTGGGGAATAGGTCCCCACGGGACGGGCAGGAACGAGATGGGGAAGGCTCTGATGAGGGTTCGGTCAAATCTACGATGGACTTGAGTGGTATGATACTTCATTATAATATTTGCGACAAACCCACATGCTATGACTTGCTGGCTTGGACGTTTGGTCGTGCCAAGGTCACGGCAAAAGTCGCAGTGTGGCGTCTGGTTACTCGCAATATTGAGAAAACTCTGAGGGACGGGCATGTAGTATGTTCAATGCATTCGACCTATGTACACCAATAATAATATTATTTGCCAAGTCCCCAGGGCCCACGACCACTTCTAGACGGGAACCGAGGACCCGAACTGAGCTGACGCGTTGGGGCCCTTGAAATTGTACTGTGATAAATATGGGAATTCGAGATGAGTGTCCGACCCCGTACCTTGTTTGACATCTCATAAACCTCCTCAGTCTTGCTAGTCGTCGATCCGACATCCGTACGACCAGAGTTATAAGTTCCATCATTGCGCGTAGGGAGCTGAATCGTCGACGCCTTTTCATCCCGTGAAGCTTCTGCCAGCGCTAGTCGCACAAGAATAGAAGTTGGCACCAACGTCTGCGCATCGTCAGCACATGAAGACAATACACACAACGAGCCTCCTCACCGCCAATTGCGCCTGGAACATGATCAGAACAGCGCCCACGGTGGCTTTAGCGGCGAAGAAGCCAAGTGTGATCGTCGTCGTGGTACTGAGAATTGCGCCGGATTCAAGAATGATGCGTACGACAGGTATCTGCCTCTTGCCCACACGGAACGCCGCCGCTTGATTGTGCGATGACCAAATCTTCCAGGCGAGCAGTGTGCTGGCGCCAACCTGCGTTGTGATCGACATGCACCAGATCGCCATGAACCACCGGGAGCTTTCGGTAGCCACTACAGCTTCAGTGCTGGTTAAACGCGTCTCAAGCGCGAGTGCAACGCAGGTGGAAGCTGTGGAACGAGTTTTCAATCGGTTGCAAGTAGCAGCGTGGAGGGTGCGACTAACCCGTCGATGTCACGATGATAAGGATCTAGTGCGTAATTTCAGAAAGATGACAAAGATGTCTGAAGGTTAAAACGCAGGCTTACGAAAGGAACACACAGCAGTAGGTTTCGGTTCCAGACGACATAAAGACGCCAGACCTAAAACGACAGTATGTTCAGAGCGTCGAAACGATGCAAAGCGGAATGGTCCTACCAGAAGGCCATCAGCGAAAAGAATCTACGACACGGAAAGCATATAGTGAGCGATGCGCCAGTGGCCGTTTAATGCGATCATACATTGACAAATGCGCAGGTGAACTGGATGGCGTTCAGTGCAGTATGCTGCTTCGCGTAAAACACCGTTGCATCGGGCGCCTCGATGAGGGCTTGTATGGATCGCTCCAGGGTGGTCCCCACGTGAATAGTTGCCCACGCAAATTGAATCATGGCGCAGGTAAACAGTATGCTGTCCAAGTCAAGTAGACGGTGTCAGAATGGCCGCTTCACGTTGGAAGCAACTCACCGGTGGGACGTAGATCTCAAACCCTTCTTCAGTGCGATGCGGAAGTAGTATCCCGACACGAGGATGCTGGCGTGGGTCAATAAAAGCGGGGAAAACGCCGACAAGAATGACATACTTCATTCCTAGGACCCATTTTGTCAATGAACGGTCGGTTAACTATCATGTATGAACCAGACCCACCATATAGCAGCGCAGAGATCCACGCAGTGACGAGGCCCTGCTTTGGTACCGAGATGTCATGGAACATAATGAGTGTGCGGGTTGTTTGACAGCTAGGTCGTCGCCTCGAGGCTGAGGGTCATTTGAAGAGGTACTGGTCTTTTATAGATCGCCCAGTCAGCAGTACAACGACGAGATCCAGTCAACTGAATGTAGCGCACTGGCAGAAACGCCGTCGCACGTTGAACAGAGCCGGTCACTCCGCGGGGATGAATTGCGTGATGCATGTCCATGACCTATCGATGGTGGGTACGAACTGGATGACTGTTCTTGTCCGCATAGATTGAGGCTGTGGTAGACTGCGAATAAGGGCTTACAATGATACTTCGATGAAGCCCGGTACCGTAATTACTTCGCTTGTGGCACGTCTGTCTCACGAACGGAAAATCCGCAGCTCCCACAGGAAAGTTGACCTGCAGAATGCGCTGTTGCGAACAGATCAAGTCGATGCGCGTTGCTTGCGGACTAAGGAGAGACGGCTATAATCGACAAAACAGCACCCACAGACAAACATGGGTGGCGGCCTATCACAGCCTAAAGTACATGAAAGATGAGGCTTCGAGGTGTGATCATGACATAGGTGGCTACATACCCAGATGGAGTACAACCTTCACAGCGCGGGCGGGAACGCTGAGACGAAAGCAGACCTGCCATGTGAGTGGCAGCCCCTTGGCGCGAGAAACGCCCCGACGCCTGTGAACTTTGTAAAGGGCGCATCATGTTCTGCAGTGCTCTCAGTTATGTAGGATTGTCACGATCTGTGCGGCTGTGCGAACTTGCTCAGCAAAAGAACAATCCATCACAAGTTCAACTCCACAGTTGGGGCGTTCGGGTCGCAGTTGCATCGTTCCCCGCAGCCGAGGATCAGGAAAGGTTTGTAAATCCACACTTACCGGGCACAAAAGTTGGAAGGAGGCGTGGATCGTCTTCCGAGGCGATACCTCACCATATCAGCCATAACGCCAGCAAGTAGGGGAAAATCGGAGCCGCATCGTTCGTGGGAGCTCAGGGCTCAAAAGTGCTCACGACGATATTCAGGGATATCGACTGTAGAAAATATCAGAAATCTAGGTAATGGATGTCTTGAAAACCGCACCTGCAATATCTTCTTAGGCTAAACAATCCTGTCTGTTGTACCGATGCAGCGAGTATCAGTAAGGCACCGACATCACCTCCGACACCCTCTGTGTAGTCGTTCACACGACGGAAACACAGGAAACGGATGAAGTAAGAGAGATCATTATTCGTATCCAAATCCGTAAGAGAAACCAGATCTAGACTGCAGATGCCACGCGCCCGTTCCTGTGCTCCATTGCTTACTGTCAGACGGTTCTACCCTCGGTCCTATTCCTACAAAAAAACACATCCATCAGGGTCTGCGTATCCTCCCTTGCGACAAGACTTGCACACCTGATGTTTTTCTCCGCTCGGGCTCTCTGCGCGGCTGACGACGCGGCTCGCGTCCGTGCTCGCCGCGCGGCTCTCGTCCCAGTCGCTGCCCTCCGCGATGAGCTGGTGCATGCCCATCTTCGCGAGCTTCTTGTCGAATACGCGGTGCCGGTACCCGCTAACAAGACGCGCGAGCAGGTCCGACGTCGAGATCCCCGGTGTGCGGCGCGTCGGGAGGAACTTGCCTGGTAGCCAGCTCAGCATTAGCGCGCGGGACTCCAAACGTCACAGTCCACGTACCTTGCATCTTGCAGAACCCATAGACGTCGTCGTGGCCCGCGCTGCCGTACGGCTCGACGTCGTGCGCAACGTAGTCGATCTTGTGCTGGACATAAGAATATGAGAAGGCGTCAATCGTTGTCACCCTGCGGCACACACCTTCTCAAGGAATTCTCCATCGATGACCCATGGGGCTTCAGGAACGACCTCGTCGATCCACCGACAGTGCCTGACAGCCTCGCATCTGCACCGGACGGATCCAAGTCGGCAAAGCAGCGCATTTTCGGTGCGATAGAGGACTCACCGCTCAGCATGCGTCATCACTGTCCGACTCTTATGTTCCTCGCACTGCTCGTCTGAGTTCACGCCCGCTAAAAGATAGACACCGGGGGTCCACTCGCCCTCATTGCCCCCTTCGGCCTCAGAAGAACCCTCTTCGGTAGGCGGCACGGACGGAAAAGACAATTTCGCTTGACGCAGCTGAAGTGCATGCCCGAAGTGGAAGAGATCGTACACGCCTGGTACGTCCTGTCAGTCAAACGCTATGTGTACTGAACGCCTATGATCTCACCATCAGCGTAGATCCTAACGGGACGCCGCGTGGGCGGCTCGTTGATTTTGTACATTTTCCCGCCGACTTCCAAACCAGGTGAGTCAATCATCTGCAACGTCATAATTAGAAGATATTCGTGACAAAATGAACAAATGCCACACCTCCCTGACCCAGGCGACGACGTCCTCCGCGGTGAGTTTCGCAGGATCGAACGCCGCTTTGGAGATGCCTGCCGGTGTCGGTTCTGTGGGGCGCGAAGGGTGGGACGGGGTTGGCCGAAGAATAGTCGGAGGAGAGGACGCTGGTCTGCTGGCCACAGGCGACGGCACAGACCGTACAGTCGGGGAAGGGACTGTTTTCACGGGCGACGCGAGCTGCTGTTTTGGGGCGGTGGGCGTGGGGCGGATAAGCGCCGGAACAGCGGACTTGCTCGGCGGTGGCAAGGAGGGAGGCGACGGCGTCGACCGTGGCAAGGATGGAGGGTTCTTGGGTTGCGCGAGACCTGAAGGGCCAGGCCGTGCGTGTGTGCGCGACGCAGGGTGTTCGCGATGTGACGTCCGCGGGTGGTCGTCCGGTCCCGCGGTCGTGCTGCTCTCGACGTCGCCGTCGTATGTCGGCGAGTCCACGCCCTCGTCTGCGTCTCCGTCCGAGATCGCATGACGCGCTGCGGCGGCTGCAGATCTTGCTGTGTTGGCGGGAGTCGTTGTGGATGTGCTTGTCCCGCGCGCGCGGGTGGCCTGCGCAGACGAGAAGGACGAGGAGAGCGAGATGACCGACGCGCCCGAGTCGGTCAAGGGGTCGTTGTCTTCTTCCGAGGCATCATATGCTGGTGAATCGACACTGGTGCGCGCACTGAACGACGACGAGGCAGAGACATGCATCGGATGCCGGTAGGGGGATGCAAATGAGCGCTTTTGGTGGAGCGACTTCGAGCTCGAGCTTGCGGGTGGTTTTGTGGTCGTTGAAGAAGGTGAAGGCGGGTTAAGCTGAGCAGGGTCCATGCTGTGCGATTTTTGCGCACCAAAAGTCTAGGAGGGCAAAATTAAGAAGGCAAGAGTATCGTGATTGTGCGAGGGGGTAATCAGATAACACGCCCCAACCACAAAGTAAAAGGTCTAGCCTGACGTGACCACTCACCTTGCGTTGCGTGTTACTGTGTTCAGGAGATCGTCTGAGACACGTTCGTCGGTGTGGGAGACGGCGAGCACGGTCTTGTAACGAGTGGTCGAAAAGTGCGATAATACTATTAAATGCTGTCGCTGATTGCCGGCGCACGTGCTGCGTTGAGTTCAGCTGGGGTCCTCTGCCTCTGCCTCTCTCTCGTCTCTCTCGCCGTCGTCGCCCACCTATTAGCTTGCTCGTGTTTTTCGTTCGTATCCTTGATGACCTTCGAGACCGCGTTCTCGGTCATGTCCACACTCTGGCGAACTTTGGGCGAACTCTGGTGTACTCTCCCTCAGGGTTGTCTCTGACACTCGCGCCTCTCGTACGACCGCTGTACACCAGCTCACGCGTATTCACATCCCTGTCGAGTGCACCGGCCAACAACGACCTCGGTCCAACGTCGCAGGCGTCGAGCGTCAAGAGAATCCCAGATTTTTCTCTTGCAATCAGCGAGGGGTCCTCGAGCGCTCAATACTGTCCCTCACGTCGTCCATCGAGGTGGCCTCAGCTTCACTCGAGCGCAGAAAACGTGCTGTACATGGAGCTGTAAGTGATTTGTTTGTGTTCAGTGTATATTTTTGTCTGATCAGACCCGTATGCCACCACGCACACCGACTCTTACTCCCTTCATCGCGACTGCCTGTACTACTGCATTCGTGCTCGTGGTCTAAGACGGGAGACAGCGACAGGGCAAGCAGGGGCCATTCTATCCCGGTGATTTTCCAATTATGCCTTGCTCTAGCATGACAGAATAGCCACGAAATTAAGGCCACCACCGCCCTTCAGGTCGCCACATGTCGCAAGCTGAACTCGGCGCGTGCAGCATCGCACTCGACGCGTCCTTACGTGGAGTTCGCGTGTGCCATTGCTCTATGATGCACAAATTGAGCTCACGGCGCGAAACACCCTGACACGTACGCGCCCGTCAATCCCTGAGCAACGCGCGGGCCGTGGCACGCCATAACAGCACCATCCAGCAACACGATGAGATTCGCCTCCGTCGATCACCGCAATTCTCGACTTCGCTTCCTCAGCGGGACCAAATCGTCTGCGCATAGCATGCGCTGAACTGGCTTTCTGTTCGGCAGCCGCTGACTTCGATGACTGTCGGGTAGGCCTATCGTACCTCGGTTTACCGGGATCGCTTCACCATGACCTTACAAACCTCCCGCACACTCCCACCGGTACCTCAAGCCCAACTCAGAGAGGTTGATTTTCGGGACTTCGCTGCCGCCTGACGGCGCGGACGCAGTTGATGGACGCATCTTGCGCTTTCGCCGCAGAGCTCGCCGCCTACTCATCAAGCGTCCATGGCATCATGACAAGATGTTTACCTAGCAGGTATCATACTCTCCCGGCAGAACGTATGCGCAGAGCCTGTCTCTTTCTACACGTATGAAATCTCGAACAGCGACTCGACGGCAATCCCTGCGAGCTCTGCCGTCGAAACCACGGCGGATCCGATGCGAAAGCAGTGTAGGGTCGGGAATGCGAGGGTTAGGAAGTATTACTAGTACTCATTTCACAGCCGTTGTCACGAAACAGCAGATTTCTCAGATCGTCAGACCGTAAATGTGTCTAACTTCTTGTCCTTACCGTTATACATATCGTCTTGCTTCAAGGAACGTGATGTCGCAAAGTTGAGGTGCTTGTACTTTCGTCTTGACGACCTGCATCAAGCAAACTCGCTTAGAACCGGCTCGAGCGAAAACAACCCGGTAAAAGAAACTATACGACGTTCGCGCACTTGACGCCAATTTCATCGAGGAAACCGGTGTGTTAGTGAAGTCTGCGGTGCACTGGCGCCCGAACTCTGTTTTGAGGCGTGTAAACCTTAAGCCATGTTGCACTCTCCCATCATCTGGCCGTCCTCCAGCACATCTTGAGACTTCCTGGGTAACTTACTCTCGGCAGTCTCATTATGTGCCCCGATAACTCCAGAGGTCCTGACACGGTATGTTCCTTCCCAGACTGCAGGAGGAAGGTCTGGCGCGACCCTGATGGGTCGTATTCATCGTTCTGCGGAACGACTCACCGCGACGCGATGGCAATCTTGGATAAGGGCCAGAAGCCCAGGATGGTCTGTAAGGTGAATGGATTTGGATTTATTTTAGTACAGCACGTCTTTGGACTAAATATCTTCGTACCATCAGTGCTGCCACGAGCACCCGGTGTATATCGATGCCCAGCGCGGTGAGTCGCAGTCTAGTCATAAACTGGCAAGCTGTCATATACAGATACTAAGACGCCTCATAGTACACGAGTTTTGCGGCTTGCGTTGTGCTACCAGATATCGGAAAGGCGAACGGTCTCCGGTGGTCGCGCCTCAAGCTGGGATGCAAGCCTGCGCACTCGTGGGATGCAATAAACCAGTTTTTATTGGACCCCACGAGATTGCAGGAATGTACTGTTCATACTCCCACCGCTTGTGCGTATAAACCACTGTCCGTCAATCTCATTATCATTGTTTACACCTGGGCACCAATGCAGAAAGGCAGTGTCGGACGGAGAGGCAGAAGCTTGTCTTTAGTCAGTGGGCGCAATAGACCATCATCAGGTATTTACTGATATAGTGAAGCTGCAACAAGTTTCCGAAGAATATCGTCAATGGGAAGAAGCTAGACTTCTGCTCGAAGCGCTGCGGGCAACAGACAGTGGGACCTGGTGGGTCTCTATTCATTGTTCGACGTTCGACCCCATCTGATTCTCATGCAACATACCAGATGCTGTTATCTTGGAGGTGCCCCAGACCCACGAAGCGTTCGAAAGCGGTACGTTTCCGAGCAATTTGATTACGTCATGACGAAACTCATCTGGTACAGTCTCCCAACAATTTTATACCCAGTGGAAACACCCTGGATACACTCCGAGGGTTCTGAAGGTGGGTTATACTATGTTCACCACCTTATCGCCTGTTTCACACGACGACACAGTTATGGAAAATCTTTAGCTCGAAAGAGCCAAACGACGCGTTCACGCGGTATAAGTATGTCGAGATTTTATGGTGCAGCTGCACCGTTTTCAACATTCCGTTCCTTCACCAGGTTGTCTGTGGAACGTCGCACTAGTTTGCCGGGCGGTAATACAAGACGCAGGTTCCACGGCACGATTCGGGCGTGCCAACTGGGCGATAGATCTGATGCCAAGTGGTTTTGTACCGATATTTCTTGCTCGCTATGCAACATCATCCGCGTAAGGCTTTTCCTCCATTGTATAAACTCAATAAGCTTGAATCAGGCTGATGTGTCGCCGCAGACTTCGTTCGAGAAGACGAAGGCCGGGCAAAGGACCAATTTCGGGCGCTTCGGCGAGGGAATCTATACTTCAGCGACATCCTCGAAGGTATGTCGTAGTTGAGATGCTGCGTGCGTGCTTCTGATACCCTGCACATAGGCCAATGACTATGTTTGGGAGCGTGGCGGATCGAGCTACAAAGCGATGCTCCTGAACGAAGTCGTTATGGGCAAGGCGGTCAAACTGACCGTCGACACTCCAGATCTGAAGGAGGTCCGTCCACATTATTCACCGTAGGCTTTGAGCTCATGAACCTTCGTAGCCTCCGCGGGGATTTGATTCTGTTGTCGGCGAGCCTGGCGGATCCCTCAACTATGACGAGAGCATCGGTACGTCGCTGTAACCTATCGCGTGTTCGATCGCTGATGTGATGTGGTCTAGTCTACAAGGTAATACCATCTGATTGCAAAGTAAAAACCCTGAACTGACCGATCGAGATTTGCATTTGCAGAATGAGGCTATTAGTCCTCTCTATCTTATTGTGTACGAGCAGGTTTGAATAGGTTTGAATCAGAGGCTACGGACTAGCCTCAATTATGTGACTTCCGACTCTTTTTGGTTGAAACTCGTTCTGTCCCGGATGGCAGTCTGGTCTCAAAGAGTATTGTGCATTACTCGGTCATTGTGGCACCATCCATGTAGATAATACAATTTGGGTTGGCTCCTATGAAGCAGCACTTGCCCAGGAGCTCCCGCTGCGGTATTCGTCATTTCGATGCGAGCGGGACCGCCTACGGTCGCTCAGCCTCAGCTTGTCTCGTAGACGCATCAATGCTTTTCCTAGCTCGTTTCTGCCTTGGCCGTCCTCACCATGCCCCCAGAATGAGTCGATCTACCAGAATATCCTCAGGCCCGATCCCGTTTGAGCAATTGATAGTGGGCTTACCGGGCTGGCTTCGATCAGTTCTCGATTCTCAGTGCTGAGTAGCAGCTCTTCTAGCTTGCGATGCTGCATGAATTTGGCTTCGAGGATCATATCCATGATTCCCACATTGACCTCAAACCAATCAGAACGCCGACGGTGATTGTAGCGGGTGGCTTCGTGAAGGGCAGCACGGGCCGTTGGCTGCCTTCGAATCCGCTCGGCTAGCCGAGCATCGGTCTCTATGAATTTCTGGGCTTGGAACACTGGATACAAAGAATGCATGCGACAAATCAGTGCATCTCATAGGACTTGCGAGACGAAATACGCTCACGATGTTCAGCGGTTGGATAAACACGGCCCTCAAAAAGCACATCATCTGCAGAGAAGTTGGTGAATCTGTAAATTGCGAGCAATGTGTTGGCTAAGTCGCAGCGTGAGACTGTCAAGGATCGCACTCATAATAAGGCTGATCTCGATCATAAAACAGGATAGGGCCTGGTCGAGCGACCTGCGTGCGATTCTCAGGCGTAGGTCCGCAATCCGGGGTAACTGAGATCGATTGTCAGCAATTGAGACGCACAAGTAAGATGATGTGGCGCACCTGGAGGGATCACAGGCTCGTCAATGTCCATGTCGGACTCCCCACTATCACAAGGGGAGCGAGGTCGCAGCCACCGCACATGTACAGGAAAGAATTCGAACGACATGATCCAGCGAGTTGAAACCTTTGTCAAAATCACTCGCACTGGAAGAGACGTAGTTCTCGGAATGGTCGCCGTGAAAGTCAGACCGTCTAACAAGCGCTGAGAGTTCGCTGCGGGCTATACCCATCAAACCTAGTTTCTGCCGTCTTGGGTTGCAAAGCGTCGTCCTTGTTGGAAAAGCCCTTGACAAGACGAGGAGGTTTGTTGAAAATTGCCATGTCTGCCAATCGTAAAGGATAGGTGGGGCTGTGTGCATCGTTGAAGGTTTATGTCGCGCGCTCCGCCAAAGTCTTGAGGCGGCGAAAACTTGTATCGATTGCGATCCCTCTTTCCCCGTAACGGTCATCACAGCTGCTGCATCTGCCTGCAGTTCGATAGTATCTTCCGCAAGGCCCTTTTGCGAATAGGATAGTTGTTGTCCGAATGGCATCTTCTGTCGTCGTCACAAATTGCAAGGTCCGCATGCAATGAAATGTATCAACTGTCCTTCGCTCACTCCCTGCACTCCCAGAACTGCCACGTGAAACCGGCTTTCGTAGAGAACGGACGAGGTTCAAACTGATTTCTCATGTATCCGTGACCAGATCTCGCGCTGACAATCATCTTCAGTTCACGACTTCTGCGGAAGACGATGCATGGGAATCTACCGACAGAGGGGTAATCAACCAGCAACACCAAGTTCACTAGGGATACCCTCATCGATCACGCCGGTCACTACTTCGCCTTCATCGCCGACTCCTGTCACTGCTCCTGCGGGTCCCATCTGTGCCCTGCGGAATTGCAACCGTGAGGCGTACCCGGGTGGTCAATACTGCACGAAACGACATCGCCTGTATGTCTCTGTCTAGCGATGCAGCTTCCATCGCTCACTTATGCGCAGGGAAGCGATTGCGCTGGCGGAGGCCGAAGCATGCCTCTTGTAGGTGTCAAATGGTTCTTGCAAGCACCACTTACCAGAAGTTCTGAGCTTTGCAGCTGTGGACAACTTCCAAAAGCGATGATCAATAACAAGCTGAGCGACTTCTGCTCTCGACGGTGTGGTCAAGACACAAACGCTAGTGGTATGCTTACATGACGCATTAGAGACGACGAGACTCATAGTATCACAGCACCCCTCATCTTGGCGCTGCATGCGAATTCTGCAGCATTCGAAGACGGTGAGTATCAATTCCATATCAGCGCTAGCACGAGATGAATCGTCGATGCAGTCGCCAACCAATTCAAGACCCAGTGGAAGCATACTACAAACTTGCCGACCGTTCACAGGGTAAGGAGCAGGAAGTCTCGTTCAGAACGCTCGCTGACCTGCGGGACAGGTCTGGAAGGTGTTCAACGTCAAGCAGATCAACGACCGTTTCTGGCAGTACAGGTGATTTACCCCGTCGGTTGTGTCGTAATTCCGACTCATCGATCTGTGAAGACTTGCGGTCGAGAGAAGAACGGGCCTCACAGGCGGCAACAGCCGGCGCAGATGGCACGGTACTTCGCGCACGTGTACACTGGGCGATGATGAGCAGCACCGTGATTTGTGCAATAGTCCTAGTTGCTCGATTTGCCGAATCATTCAAGTAGGCGGCCTCTTCTTGGTTTCGATAATAGGACTGACCATGTAGCCAGACATCTTTCCAGCTGGTCCGGGCAGGAAACGCGACGAATTACGGCCGTTTTGGCTCTGGTATCTACACCTCCGCGACGTCTAGCAAGGTGGACTCCTCCTTGGTTCTATGTATTGGCAATAGACTCAGTCGTCATTAGGCGCATGCGTACGTGAGAGAACACAGCGGATCACAGTTCCGCGCAATGCTTTTGAACGACGTGGTGATGGGCAAGACGTTGAAGCTCACAGTATCTGACCCATCCCTAGTTTCGGTGCGTTCGTGTATTAATCTCTGTATCTGCACAGCTGAGCAGGTTGGTAGCCGCCGGATGGGTATGACAGCATCGTCGGGGAGCCCGGAGGGGATCTTAACTATGACGAAGCAATTGGTTAGTCAATGTTCGTTGTCGCTCGTGCAGAATATTGACAACGACCTGTACCAACAGTGTATGAGGTGAGCTTGATCTTTAGGCAACTGTTCCCCCTTTAACCTGACTGTTCGCAGAATGACGCTATCCGTCCACTCTTTCTGATTATCTATACTGAGTAGAGATGCTACTTACGACTTTCGTCTCCGGCAATCGTAATGCCCAACACGACCTTGACCGGCAGTACGCGCCGCCCTTTGCAGTGACATGTTCGCGAACGCAGTGCGGAGACACATGTTATGCTATGCATCAGGATGCAGTGCTCCTCATAGCGCGCTAGTAGTTCTTTCGCTAGATCTGTCAATAAGTAAATCGAGTCTGAGGTTGGTGTTGCGCGTGCACTCACTGTCGATCGCGTCCCTCATTAATTTCTTCTGTACTTGGCTCGTCTCGAAGCCTATTTCGCAGCCGGATGAGAGCCTTCCCCAACTCGTTCCTCCCTTGCCCGTCTTTTCCGATGCCCCAAAACTCGTCAGTCTAGATCCAGTACAAGAATTAGCATCGGCGTGATACCGAACTAGACAAACGTACTGGACTATCTTCAACGATACTCCTATCTTCCGTCTCAAGCAAAAGCCTCCTTAGAGGCGGATGTTGGGTGAATTTGGCGTAAAGCACCGTGTCCATGATGCCTATGTTTACCTCGTACCAATCCGCACGTCGAAGACGCGTGAGACGCGTCGCTTCCTGCAGCGCGGCGCGTGCAGTCGGCTGAGTACGAATGCGTTCGACGAAGTCAGGCCTATTGGGGTAGAACTTATGTGCTTGGAAAACTAATTTGCGTATACGTCACGAACTATTTCGGAGGAGAAGGTGGCCCGAAGGATGACTTACGATGTTCAGCTGTCGGGAACTCCTTTCCTTCGAACATGATAGGGTGAGGGGAGAAATTCGTGAATCTGCAAAATCAGGAGGAGACTTTTGTAAGTCTGTGTCTTCGGTGTGGGCCCTGATAGAGTGACTGGCCAACGCACTCATAGTAAGGCTTATCCCGGTCATAGAACAGGATGGTATCGTTCGCTTCGCGAGACGCTGTCTGGTCTTGACGACGACTCTCGGAATCCACTTCTGATGTCTTGTTAGTGAAATGAGATGCACGGCGTGCACATGAAGTACCTGACGAAGATGTGTGCTCCCCATGTCGGTCGTCCTCCATCTCAACGGGGGCTCGGGAATGACGGGAGCGCCTGCCAGGTCTTGTCGGGCCCCAAGTCGACAGGTTCAGACGACCTCTGAGATACACAAGGATGGTGGAAATGTCATACATGCAGATGGGTATAACGACAGTTGTTGGGTATGGCAGACTGTACTGCACGCGCGGAACCTCGAGGTCGCGGTCGCTGGAAGAGGTGTCATATAGACGCCCACGGATTTAAGTTCCCCTTTCTTCGAGCGTCTTTCTCCTATGCTCCTCGGGCCATTTAAATGCCATCAGTGCCATGGGCTACGATGTAGAAGGTTCCCTTGCGCCTGCTTTTTTTATCTGCATGGTTGTTGTAATTCTTCTCTCAATTTTGATAGGCCGTCCGGGGCCAGGTCGTGGTCAGTGGTGGTCGCAGAAAGAGCTGCCCAATAGACGCCTATCATCAAAACGAAATGAACGCGCGGAACTCCATCCATCCCTCCTCGCGTTCTCCCTTCATAGAACCGAGAGAAATTATCCGTTGTCGCCCAGCCTGCAGCAAGCCTGACGTGCCCGCAGTAACGGCAGCTACTGGTCGTACTGCCGCTTGACTGCCGCGGTACAAGCAACCCACAATATTTACTGAACGTCTACCTAACGCTGAATGCTAATCCCTGTCAGCTGAGAAGACAGCGGTATAGAGCTCGTAAGCGCAATGCTTGGCCCCAGTTGCTACTTGTCTCTCGCCATGTCATCGACTCATTGACGAGTAACTCATAGATGCACTCGAGATGGGATCTCCGGCAACACTCTTGTCGGATGTCTGGCTTGCACTTGCACATTTGATCTACAGTCATCCACCGCTGGTTG